>VWYI01015917.1:0-32643 GCA_013399455.1 Anthoscopus minutus | reverse complement strand
ACCATTTATGTAAATTTGTTACAACGACACAGAAAATGGAAATAGGAGCTAAAATAATCAGGATCAACATTTATATGCATAGTTAGGAACAAATTGTGGATTGAATGTGTAGTTCCATGTTTTTCCATTGTGGCATCAGCCAGTGAATGGATGGTGATTAAGAAATTGCTGCTGCCCATCACTCAGTACTTCTGCTTTTGAAGCAAGAATTGAACTTTTACTTTCCTGGCAACTCCAGCAGACCCTGTCATGCCAATAATGGCTCCTACAGTTTGCTTAGACATTTGACAGGGAAATTCCTGCAGATCAGACCAGATACAAAGAGATCTGAATTTAATTACCAGAATGGGTGCAGGTAAAAACTGTTTCACCTCTTGATTTTATCACCTTGCTGTATCACCATAGTCAGGTTGTTTCAAGCAACAGGAATTCATAACACTCTACTACCTAAAGATAATTAAGAATGTCACAGAACACTGGGGAAAAAAATGTTCATGTGAGACCACAGATACACAGCTTGGAGTAAAGGAGAAGATACATTTATAGACAGAGAATTCAACCACACACACCTCATCCTTCGATTGGAAAAATATATTAAATATATTTTATAAGGAACAAATGCAATCAAGTTGGCCTGCCTGATTGTTTGTACATAAATTTCTCTTAGTAGTTAAGGAAGCTAAATACCATTTTCCTCCTTTTTACAGATGGAGAATTGGCAGGCAGTGTCATTTGCAAAATAACACACAAGGTCTTAGGAGAGCCTGGAAGAAAAATGAGTGGGACTTTCTGGTCTCCTTCAAATTAATAGGAATCTCATGAACTTAAACAGGTCCAGCTTTTTCCTGAGAACATATGAATCTTATATTCAGGGCACTATGATGTTGTAACATTACACAAAATAATTTTCCAGTGAGCTGCTAGGTTTATGTAACCAACCATGCAAAGAAAGAAGATTAAAAATTGAATTAATACTCAAGTTTTAATCATACCAGCAGTCGCTACTGTCACATAACAGCAGCAGCACAAAGGGTGAGAGGGGGCAGAGCTGTAACTGGCAAACAAAAGGCAAAAACTGTCTTTCTTACTCATAAGTAGATTAGTGAAAAATAAACCACTTAAACACCCAAAGCCTGCTTTATGAACTCGAGCATTTATTTACATAAATGCTAGATGGCTGCTGGTATGAATTCTTTTCATCTGGGTTATTTAAATGTGAGGATCTCTAGCATGAAGGGCAAACCACCAGGACAGAAGTGCTGTGAGGCTCTGCTTTTAAACCCAGAGGTGACTTACTGGCTGGGGAGTCACTAAATGCTCAGGGGAATCTGACAGAACTGAAGTTGTCAGAGAGAAGAACTGAGGAGCTCAGTGTCACACATTATTCATGGTCCTCGTGATACAAAACTTCACAGAATAACATGGCTTCAGTCCACCCACTAAAACAATGTCATCTGAGGTATTCTAGAAGGGAAAAACACTTGTCACTCGACAGAAATTAATTTAATTTTGTAGTCAGTTTAAATCAGAATATTTCCAGCCCTGATATTGGTCACAGTGAAAACTACAGCTCTTTACTGAAGTGTTTTAGGACTGCCTGTACATACAGAAAAGGTTGTAACTTGAGCACTTTAAATGCTTGCCTCACTGGAAACACAACCAAGGACCTTCTTTTCAAGGAATGTCAGGAATGATCTGAACCTACAGGTTAATGTTTCTGAGGATGGGAAACAGAGCTGTAGCACATTCCTTACTGACTTGTGAGAAAAGGGCAGAAATAAGACATAGATAGATCTTAAGTGGGAAGGAAAATTTGCTTTATTTCTGCAGGTTGCCAAAGAAAGGAATAAAAATACACTTTATCAATATTTTCACCAGACAAGGGAACTATTTCTTTCCCTTAAAGTGATAACAAGCTGTCTCATGGAAGGTGTTTGGGCAATCATGTTCACACTGAGCAACAACCAAGAGCCTGGGAGAGCCGGGGAAATTAAAAGGCAGCAATCCCAGCCCCACCCAACACACACACACACACACTTGCTTGAGTCTCTTTCAACTGTTCTGCAGTTTTACCCTGTGAAATCAGTGCCCATACACAGCCACACCAGCACCAGGGGAAGAAAGAATGCGAGGTGAAAACATTCTTCTGGGAGTTGAAAAAAAAGTCTTGGTGGTTGCACATGCCTCAGCCTCTAGATCAGACTAAATTCAGGCTAAATATCCTAAACTATCCTATTCTATGCTGCTCCCTCAAGTGAGATGTGACACAGCTCTAAAGAACAAGGAAACCTGACTCCAGCAGTGGGAGGTGACAGCATTTTAGTTTTCTTTCCAGGACCTTGATTTCAGTTTTCCAAGGACTTTTACCATAAAAGAAAGTCTCTGCCACAAGCCATTTCCAAGGGTTTCAACCATTCAGGAGCATCCAATAGAGAAAATTCTACACAATTCCTTCCTCCTGTTCTTCCAAGCTTCAGGAATTCATTTTTATAATTTTGGTAGGATTGCATTTTTGAAGTGAGGAATTTGGTTTATCTCATCATATTATCATGTAGATCTCCATAATCCAGCCATGGCAGATACAGAATGCCCTTCATATCTTACATAGCAGCAATTGACAGGAATCTGAATCTTTCTTCACTGGAAACTAATTTGGGAGTTAATTTTATCACAGCTTTCCCTCACACAGACACAATGCAAAGTAGAAGCAAACAACACAAAGTCAGAATTTGGCGCTCTGCATTCAGAAACTGAGAGACTGTTAACAATTTTCACAAATCTAAATTACCTGTAAATAAGAATGACTTGTCAGGAATTTGTAATTATTCTTGTTAGAGGTAAAATACAAGGATCAAGAGCAGATGTCATCCTTGTGCAGGAGTTAAAATGAATGATTGTGCATAACAAAGATTCATTCATGACTTTCTTGGGCTTGACTGATATGAACACATGGTGATTACTATTACAGTGAACTGAACCCAAACTCAAAGTCTGGGAGAACTCAGTGATGAAAGGAGCACAGACACTGCACTAACAATGGGCAATCACACAAGAGGCTGCTTGTTTACAAGACTGCAGTGGAGGCAAAATGTTATATGCTCTATTATTTAAATATCAAATTTTTATTCAACACAGACTGCCTAATGATTTTTTCTTTATTTTTTGTATCCACACTCTATGATTCTTTAGTGATGAAAAGGGAAACATTAAATTAATTAAAAATTTCAGTAATCAGATGAAATAAAAAAAAATATTTAGAGTCATTAATGTTAGGTTTTTTCCAAATCACTGTTTCATATTGTTTAAAGACACTTCAGAGAAATAACTAAATTCTCAGTACTTCTCTGTGAGGAAACGAAGTCTTCAAAAAATAAGCATTAAATCATTACCTGTGTGTAAAAAATACAATAAATCAACTTAATGAAACACTAGGCATAAAGTTCTCACATTTTTAGGCCCCAATCCATGCAATATCCATTAACCTGGTGCAGCAGACTGGGTCTGCCACCAACTCTGGAAATGTTCTCCTGTATTTAGTGATTCAGACTGGGAGGTATTTGTTAAGTTAAATTCTACTGTTAATTCCATGCCAGTAACATATTTTCAACAATATATGGGTTCTGCCCAGATTAAGCGTTATCCAATATGAGAAGTAAGAGTAAAGAAGGCTTAGAAGAAACAGGATTTGTCCTGGAGATGGGGAAGGATTCCAGAGGTGCTCTGGTTTCTCCTTTGCTGCACTCCCATTTCCAGAGGCCAGCTGCAGCCTGATCAAAGGCACACAGAGGCTCCCATGATCTCGTTCAGTCTTTTCAAATCAGGGTTCAGACCAGCACCCATTAATTCACAGGAAAAAAAAAAAAGAAAAAAAAAATTTTAAAAAAGAGCAGTCACATCCTTTTCAGTTAATTAGGTCATGATTATTCAACTTCACACAAGAAAAATCTTATTGCAGCAAAGAGAGTTTTCTATTAACCTCCTCCATTCCTTCCCAGCCATGCATTCAAGCTGTATGTAAATTGATTGTATTCCTCAATGTCACAGGCTATTACACACAGGAAAGCAGGCAGGATTAAAAAATGCCTGTGATTAAAGTACTCAGAAGAATAATTTGTAAGATTCCCAAATCAGCCTTCACACTAGAAGGTGAATGCCTGACACTCTAGGCCTTAGGTTGGAAAGGATATTATTCAGTGCTTCTCCTTTATACAGATTTTGTCTGATGCTTTTTCTGAGGCATCAAAGATAAACCAGACAGACCAGCAAAGACTAAAACAGTTTACAATTTCTTCTAGGAATGGGGAGAAATTATTTTGCTCTTTGTCCTACTATTTCAGTCAAGAAGCCAACTCTTATTTCCCTTCACAGATATATCTATAAATCCTGCCAGTAGAGTTCTTTGGATTCAAAATGAGAAATGCTTTCAAGCAGTGTATTCACAGTGGCCCAGTTTTCAAACACTTTGGGAAGGCTTATCTACCCTTAGAAATGAGCAAAGGAGCTTTGCAACAGGTCACTTCCAGCAGAAGAGTAACATTAGGAATTTTGAAAATAATGGATTACCAGAGAACATGCTGAAAGTCTGTCTATGAATACAGTCTGAAACAAAACTTTTTATAGTATCTCATTTTTTAAGATGATTCAAAGCCCCCTAAAGTCAATAGAAAGATCCATATTCATTTTAGGAGGTTTTGAATCATGCCTTAAATTGCTCTTTCATTACACTTCCATCCACTGCAGTAAAACAAAACCTACAAATCAATATATTTCTAGAAACACAGCAGTACAAGAATGAATTATAAAAAGTTGTAACACTGAGAGCTAACCAGGATTTGTACACATAAGCAACAAAAAAATTATTTCTTCCTGGGGTTAATTATCTTTTCACAGTTCAAAGAGGTAATCACCTTAAATTACATTGGTCTTGCTAATGCTTTCTTAAGTAATTCTGACATTTAAAGGTAGGAAATTTATGTACAGCAATTAATGCATGAAATAGTTGCAACAAAATTAAATCTACTCAACATTTTCCACTTCCTGCAAAAGACAACATTTTGCACATAGTTTATTACATGAATAAATATTTTGTCAAAATTGGGAATTAGATGCTTTTTCCATTATCTCTGCAGAAGTTTTGCATTTCTTTATAGAACTATTTGCAAGGAGTAATGATCTGGGCTTCAGTAATCTTTTGGTGGTTCTTGTCATATCCCTCAGGTCAGGTGAGTTTGGATTCAGCTGCCTGTGGGCTGAGTTCACTCAATCTCATTGTGAAGCTAAGTAGATGCACTTTCCTGCACTTTTTTCTGAGGAAAAGCTGCATGTAGATAAATCCTGTGACCCACAGCCTAGACACCTTTCTCTGTGTCATTTTTTTCATAGTTTTGTTTCTTCAAACATAAAAGTTATTTCTTGAAAACAGACTATTTCTCTAATGGGGAACAATAAGAAAAAAACCAAAATGTGGAGATCTAAAGGCAAAATATTGATGGGAAAGTCAAGCAGGAATCCAGACCTTTTTGAAAATAGAAGCTACTTTTAATTTGCAATCCTTACAATTTTTGCAAGCCATTAGGTCAAAGCAGTACATTTCAACTCCTTTACAACTGCTCAAATAGCTGTCCCTCTTCTTGCACACCTTTTCCCATTTTAAAGCATTTCTGGTGCTTGGCTTTTCTGCCAAACTATGGCTCTGCCTTTGGGATAAAGTCCAAACTGACAGATCATCCAAGAAAGAAACCACTGGCAGGAAGTTCTGATATCCTTGAACTACAGAAATAGTGTAGAAATAAACACTACCCATACTGCATGATTTCTTATGAAAACATGTTATGAGAAATTGTCCTCTTAAACCAAGATTCAGGATGTGTTGATTCTTGAGGTACAAGAGCTATTCTGAAAAGCAATCAGAATCATAGGGCACAAAATGAAATAAAATAGCAAAGAAAATAACAAGCTGAACTTGAGAAACATTAATAAAATATCACCTCTTTAATAAACATGTCATGCAGAGCTTTGATCATCATACTGCAGTGGCCTTTTCCTAACAGATCCTTCATTAACATCAGCATTACCGTGGAAGAAAAAAAGAGCTTTGTTTACACTGACTTTTTAACTGGCATTTGAAAGGTATTTAAGTTTCCAGTCCCCAAAGAGTTCTACAGGAGAGCTGGAGAGGGACTTTTGACAAAGGCAGGCAGTAATAGAACAAGGGGAAATGGCTTCAAACCAAAAGAGTAGATTTTGATTAGATGTAACAAAGAAATTCTTTCCTGTGGGTGTGGGGGGGCCCTGGCACAGCTTGTCCGGAGAAGCTCTGGTTGCCTCATCCCTGGAAGTGTTCAAGGCCAGGTTGGACATGGCTTGGAGCAACCTGGGACCATGGAAAATGCCCCTGGCATTAACAGGGGGTTGGAACAAGAGGAGCTTTAAGGTGCCTTCCTACTCAAACCATTCTAAGATTCCACAAAAATTGGTTTTGACAGCCTTAGCAGGCACACACATGGATTCTCAAACCCTGTCTAAACTCCACATCTAAAATCCAAAACAGTCTCAGTATGGCAGGAGCAAAGCTCTTAACAGGAATCCACACAGTTCACTATATATTTTGTTTAATTTACCATACAATGCCCCAGCCCGGTATTTTCCACAACGATTGCAATGTGAAATGTATTCACAGTCATTACAGCTGGCACTCAGGTGAATGTTCTCTTACCTTGATATCAATCCACATGGAAAGATAAAATGTGTTACTCTAGTAAACTACAGTGTTGGTTATCAAAACAGTTTGTCATTCCTAAGACAAATTTTTATACTTTACTGAGCTTGAAAACACTGTGATAAGTGATACTGAAATGTTTGCCATGTGGATAATATTTTTTATTTTCATTCTATCTTAGTTATCCAGAGATAAGCTCAGGTGTAACAAAATGAATACCTGATATAATTTGATCACTATTGTGATGATAACTTTTTAGTATGACATTTTTGTAATGAGATGCCATTAATTTAGTTGCAGACTCTTGGAGGAATAGATGGAATAAATTTCTAGGTAAATCTGCTCCAATCATGGAAGGACATTCTTGTTGGGACTGTAAAAGTCACAGATCCCCACTTGCTCTAACACTCTACCCTACATTTGGGAGAGTCTCTCCTGAAGAACCCACCAGGAAACTCAAGTTTTGGCACTAGCAGACCAAGTCCAGCTTCAGCAATGCTGTTTCCTCTACAATTTCTACAATACTTCAAAATTAATTTAGAAATCCACCCTGGGGGTGTTCGCAGTGTTCAAATATCTGAAGTGCCACAAACCAGCATTCTCAAAAGGAATGAAATAGAGTGTTTAAAGCAAATAATATAGAACAGTAAACGTACATCCACACATATAACCAGGAAGCTCCCCCCCTCCAAGACAGCATGAAAAATGTTAACTAGCACCAGGCAACACAAGTTCATTACCATCTGCCCAGCTAGACAATTCTCATGGATACTCCTGGATCCCATCCACATTGCAAAGCACTTCCCAGTTCTTCCTACTGATTCCTTTCAAACCCCTCTCACACAAACATGTTTTACCACATCCAGTAATGTCATTCCTCATCATGCTCCAGAAAAAACAAGCCCTCAGTTATTTCTTTTTAACTCAAGGAGCAGTTATCTATAATTGCAGTATATCTCAGGGATGACTTTTTGAGCAGATGTGGTGTTTTAAAGCTAGAAATGTAGGGATAACAATTAATACTGTACAAAACTGTTGCAACCAAACTTACCCCTTTCCTATGTGCTAAATAATCATAGGAAAATGACAGGGGGGAAGAGAGTCTCATAAAATCTCTTTCCAAGAATAGCCACCTTCTCTTTCCCCACACACAGCATCTTGTTATTCACTAACCACCCTCTCCTTCTGCAGGATGCAGTTTGCTAAGGATTCTATTGTTGTATCTACTCCTGAAAAATCCTGCTAGAAGAAGTGAGAAGTGTTTATTACACCCACAAGTATATACAAAATAGATATATATTAATTTTTGCTATCTTCCAAATCTGCAAAAGCTCTTGTGGCTGCTTCCCATTTAAATCTTTTACTTGGCAAAATTAATAGTGAAAATATTTTGGCATACCTCTTTCATATGAGTAAATTTAATTCCTTTACACAATTACATCCTAGTTTAAAAATAATTTCTTCATGTATATCCCTGACACAAACTGTAAAGTCATTCAACTTTATAGCTAAACTGTGAGAATGGTATGCAGGAAATAATTCCTATACTGGTCTATACTGGGCTTGTGTAGCATAGTACAAAAAGCAAATTTAACTGTATATAATGGTAAGGAGATAAATGTTGAGTGAAGAAAAAAAGAAAAGGAAAATAATTTAAAAACCAGAGTAAATAGCATCATTGCATATGTGTTCAAAAATTACCTCTGTAAGGATGAATTAAAAATGTGACTGTGCCAAATGAAGAGTCATAAACACAGCAATGGAGCAGGTGTTGCAAAGTTTATTAGGAAATCTCCTAAACGCTTCCATAAAAATTCAATAGTCCATTGTATGTAAGACAACAAAATTATATTTCATGGAGAGCTGTTCTCTTGCCATTTAATTATTGGACAGTACTGCAGTCTTAGAGCAGCTTTCAGACCTCAGGTTATAATGACCAGACAAGAGTGAGGAATTCCCTCTGCACCGCATTTAAGAGTTTTCACAATAGCAAAAGGAAATTAGAAACCATGGTATTTTCATGAAAAACACTTTTCAATTACCTTTGTATCCAAAAAATTTTGCAATCATATTCACAGTATTGCAAAGTTATTACCTAGACTAAGTAAAATGAACAAACACAATATCAGAACTTAATCAGAAGTAGAAAATTGGAAAGTTCCACGCCACAGTTGCTGAATAAGTAGAAATGCATAAAATGAAGGGCAGAGTTGTTTCCTGACAGGCACTGCAGTGACAGGCACTGCTTGCAAAGGACAAGGAAGGGTCACTGAGCTCAGGACAAGCTGAGCCCAGTTGCTCACTTGGCAACCCCACCCCACTGCAACAGGACCCTCAGCACAGCTCACAGTGGCTGCCAAGGAAAGCAGCCTTCCTTCCAAAGCACTGCTCCAGCAAAGGACTCTTTTCATGTTTTGATTGAAGACAACCAGTAAAAACAAGAGTTAAAACATGCTCTTTACCTAAAATCAAGGTGAAGGTTTAAGCACTTTTTGATTGCTGAAGTTGCTCTTTGTTTATTGACATGCATCATTTCAGACAGGCTTTAAAAAATCATAAACCTTGTTCTGTGTGTTTTGCTTCATATTTTATGGCAGTTATAGATATATAGATAGACAGATAGATATATGTACCCTGGTCTCCGTGTTCCACATTCTGCACAGAAATGGGCACAACAAAAGGAAACTAAAATCTGGCTTATTTGCTGACATAAGATAGAAGAAGAGATCAGTAAGAATCAAGAATCACTTGTGCTATGCATTGATGTGGGCTAAGATGTGAACTTAAGCAAGACTCTGTGCTTCAAAAGAACATCAAGACTTTTATGCTGGCTGTGTCAAATGCCCTCCACTTTTTTATTTAAGTTACAGAACTACTTTAGGGTTTTGAAAGTGAAACTTTCCACATTAGTTAGAACAAATTTTCTAGAGAAAATAAAAATGTTTGAAAAGGCTCTGCTTCTGGACTGATATTTCCATTGCCTTTTGACTCGTTTTCTACTGCAGAGATTTCTAGGGTGATGATAGACTCTTCACAACCCACACAGAAATCCTCTAAATCCAAGACCCTCAGAACTGTGGGACCATCTCATAGCTGCTCTCAGCCAAGCCCTGGTCTTCCTGTTGGTCTTCCTCATTCCTCAGTAGTTCCTGGGGAAAAACAAAGCCCTTTTCCCTCCTGTGGGAAGGATCCAGTTTACAGCACAAGGCAAGCAGCCTTTACTGCTCATCTACAGCCCAGGAAGGGAACAGGACCCAAGTGGCTCTCACAGTGGAACTGCAGGCACAGCAGGAGTTCCCTGGAGTGAACAAGGCCTATTTGTGGCCTCCATGTTGATAAAAGAATGCTTTATGAAGTGGAGGACATTAGACAACTTTAGAAACAGAATTTCCTCTCTTAGTGGCCAGCTTAATAAATCTCATGGCCTAGGAAATACTTTCCAGTCCCATGTATGCTGACAGTTTTCAAAGTTAGCTGCAAAACCTGGGCACCCTGTCCACATTTTCCAGAATCACAGAATAGTGGGCTTGGGAAGGGACTTCCAGAAACAATCTTGTAAAACTTTATAGCTCAAACAGGGTCAGCTGCAGCAAGTTTCTCAGTTATGTTTGGAATATCTCCCCAAACTGACTCTCCACAGCTTCTCAGAGCAACCTGTGTCAGGTTCAATCACCATTCCAGTAAAAAAAGTGGCTGTTTCATGTTCAGACAGTTTTCTGTGCTTCTGTTTGTGCCTATTGACTCTGACCCCATCCTTGTGCACCACTGAGCACATTTTAGCTCCATCTTCCACACATTCTTCCATCAAATAATCTGTAAAAATTTTTGGGATTCCCTTCCTGAGCCTTCTCTTTCCCAGGCTAACCCAGTCAGCTATCTCAGCTTCTTCACATATGAGAAGTTTTTTAGCCACTTGGACTTACAAAAGGACATTTGGGAAAAAAGAAAAACAAAAATAATCTAGTTTGGAGACCACTCATTTTGGGTAACATTATTGAAAACATTTTGTGCTTTTCATCACAAGAACAGCTGTACAGTATTTGCTGCCTCAATTCCTTCAGTGCTCCAATTAAAGATCGCATAGATCCTAGGCTGGAAATAGGAAATGCTAGGAATATAAAAGATTACCAATCCCCCTTTAATTTATGCTTTCAAATGCTTTAAACAGGGCTATAATTGCAATTTTAATCACATGTGTGCTGTGTGTGCACTGAATACCGAGGTCTCCATGTGTCAACTAGCACCCAGTAAAGCTGCAGGGATTTTTTTCCACTTTAATATATTCATGTTCACATGTAAAAAGATCCATTTTAAAGGCTCTGGAAAAAAAAAAGTGACAGCTTCAACTATAACTGTCAAAAAAAAAAAAGTGGATATAAAATTCCAGCTTGCCTCTAATGGCAGGGTACTTTTTTGTTTTGCCTTCAAACATTTCAAAAACAACCTGCTCAAGGTGGGTGGCAAACTGCTATTTTATGCCCTATGGATAAGTGTCACAAGTGATGCCACCAGATTAGCTAAGCAGGTCTGCTGGGAAGAGCTGAAAGTGAATGCAAATAACACCAGGTTTCTGAGAGAGGTTTATTCTGGATTTTATGTCTGGTTTATGTTGTCACTTTTAGTAGGAACATGACTTACTTTACACAGCAATTTTTGTGTTTCGTGAAGTCTTATTTTGAACGTCTAAAACCTTCAAACATCTGAAGTTCTCTGTGCTTCTTGTTTCCATTTCAAAGATATTTTGTTTTATTGTAGTGTGGTGGCAATTTTGCCACTGTTATTTAAATAAAATGGAAGAAATCTCAGGGTAAAACATTGCTTTCTGGGACCAAGGGTTGCAGAGGTTGATCCTAAGCAGTTTCCAAACTGACACTTTCACACTTGCTGTGGAAACACTGAGCTGAAGGCATCCATAACCTTGAAAGTGTCTCACTGAAATTTAGGCTGAAAATACCAGCATCCAAAATGGATACAAGTATTGTCAGGAATTAAGTTATGATTAGTTGGAGAAGGTCAATAACATTTCACCATTAACCTCCCTCTTTCCTAAAATATACACAACAGCCTCACATATAAATAACATAAACCAGTCTTAAAAGATAAGGATAGATTCAGGATGTAAGATTCACCCCAGCCATGGCAACAAAATTTCACTGAAGATAATGACACTGGAAGATTGCAAATCCATTTAGGAGATCAGAATCTCATCCAGTATTTCCTGGCAAGTTTTATCTTGCAGCCCAAAAATGAATAAAGAATTAAGAATTAAATCAGCAGTATAAAAACCATTTAAAATAAATCACATATTGAAAAAATTTAATCGTTAAAATGGAAAGAAATATTATTTTAAGGCATCAATAATTTATCTAGCAATATTTTCCTGAAAGTATTAACCATGAATATTTAACATGTACATGTGAGCAGTTTATAAACAGAAACAAAAGTAAAAATGTTTAAACAGGCTTGGATGTGCTCCTATAAAGAACCAAATTGAATCATACCATCAAGCCAATAGTAAATTCAACAGCTAGAAGCCTACTCTTTATGAAACTGCTCTCCAGCTAGTAGAGCCTTGTAAGTTCAAGTGCACAGTTTTATCTATGCAAAATATTTTGCAGTTCTATTTTTTCAATTTAATTTCTTTTGGAAATATTTTGAGAGCTCTCTTCTCCCCATACAAGAGGAAGAGAGAGAAATTAATAGCTTACATTTGCAATCCAAAATAAACTGCTTCAACAAAATTCTGGTTTACAAAAGCATACCACTGGCCTTTTTTCCATCCCAATAGGCAATGTCATTATCCATCCCCCCAGGCAGTGCCACCAGGCAGCAATAAAAGCATAACTGGATGAACTAACCTGACATTTCATTTAGAATTATTTGGAAGTACCTACACAAGGTGCTTCTCACACAGGGCATCTTCAGAGGAGCTGATCTCCAGCTGTGAGCTGTATCAGAGATGATCCTGCCATCTTCCTGCCTGCTCCTGGAAAATCTGCACTGGAATAAACTCAGAACAACTCAACTGTGATTAGCTCAATCCAGCCCATTTCATGCCACAATAGCAGCCACATCTTGTTGTTCATTAAAATCTGCTTTCAGCACCTCTGTTACCTGAAGCTCCGTTACCTCTGCCCACCAGTGCCTCCATGCCCATCACACTCGGCTGCTCTCCTCTTCCCTGCAAGCACTGATCATTCCTGGTGCTTCTTTACTTCACCATTCCTCGTGGTTCTTTACTGGTAGCCTTGCCTATCTTGGCTCCAACTTGTAATTCTCATGTGTTCCTCCCTTCCTTCCTCTCATGGGAATGGAAAATCTCTGCTGACCCAGTGTAAATTATTATTTACAGATAATTCCCCACTGCTGAATTTGATGGCAATTTTATCATTGGACTATCATTAGGAACTTGAGCAAAATCATTATCTGAGTTTTATAGTAAATGAGTCTTTACATTCTTTAACCATAACCATAGAGCTAAAGAGACAAGTTTATTTATACAATTGCACCATCCTAAACTTTCTGTTCCCTGTAGCTCATGACCAGTCGATGCCAGTCCCTCATTCTTCAGCAATGTGGCCATGCCAGGGGACTCTCTCCTGTCAGGATCTGAGGGCTCTCATTAACTTGCCTGCTCTGACAACTGGCTCACATGCTTACACTTCACTGCCTGGATTTCAAGATGACTCCTGAAGTGCTGTCAGCAGACATTCCAGTGCCAAAAATCATTTGGCCCACAAAACCTCTCTCAGTCCCCAGGAGCAGGAAGGAAGCAGTTTGCAGAGGATGGCTTCCCAAGAGATAAAATGAGTTATCTATGTCATTACTCTCTACACAACTCTTCCTGAGTGGAGGATTATGCTCTCCTTGAAACACAGCTGCAAATACCACAGGTTAGGAAAGACAAAGATGTCTCAGCTGGTGCTGATGGAGCACTGGCAGCTCAAGAAACAACTGTGTTGAAGCCAGGAGGATTATCTGCTGTCCTTGGGGAGAGGGAGGGCAAAGGGGAGATGTGTCTGTGGTATCCTGGCAGCTGAACTTCCCACCACCTCTACATCCTGCAGGGGGATGTGATTGGGAGCTTGTGTCTCAAATGTTCAGATAGTTCAGCTAGAAGAGAGATTTCTTTTATGTTGCTATTATATGGCTAGAAAGAATGAAGTTATTTCTTTGTTCCCCTGCCTTTTTTTCTGGAGTTTAATTTCATTTGTGATTTCAGGTAAACAAGACTCATGCTCACAGGATATGCACAAATATGTCTGTGCCTGTTTTTTGGTGCATCTGCTCAAGCCTTCTATCTCCTCTCTGAGTTTTGAGTACATTATTTCGTTCCAACAAACACCAGAGGCATCACCTGTGAGACAAATATTCAATGAATCAGGCTTCATGAACTCTTCTGCTCTCAAAATGACTGATTTCTCTTTGGTTTGGGGTGAATGGTAGACAAGATTTTATTTTCCCTGTACTGTTTTCACTGACCTTGTCATACCCATCAAGAAAAGATGGTGCCATTGTTCTTGACAGCAGATAGGGGAGAGAGAAAAGAGGCTCTCAGCTCTTCATTTTATTGGAAGCTCAGATGCAGCAAAAATATCCAGAACACAGTTATATATCCATTTGGAAAGTGGAATGATCTTGGGACACATTGCCAATTTATCACATGGGTCTAGATGGAGCCTCTTACAGAATCTGCATTCGTTCTACTAATCAACTAAAAATGCACAGTAGCCTCTCTAGATTCTAAGACAGAATTTTAAATCAAAGATTTAAGCTGGCTGGCCAACTCATTTTGGTACTCAAGAAAAGCCAAGAGACAGTGACCAACAGTCCTTGTTTCACAAACAGAATACTTAACCTGGGGAAAATATCTATGCTTGGAAAGTTGCTCACATGTAGCCATAGATTATGAGGGCAGAAAACAGCACCTCTAACAAAGTACAGACATTCATGCACCCTTAATTCTGTACCAACCCCCAAAAACTGAATACAGAACACCTTTCAAAAAGACAACCTCTCTTGATGCCAAAACATTATTTCTGTCCAAACTATTAGTTTATAAGGCAGTCCAGAAAGAGAGAGAGAGAGAGAGATTTAGAGACCAGAAAATAACCCCTGCAGTGTTTTTGCAGAAGACTGAAGACAGAAGGTGTCCAGTTTTCACCTGGCTCTCACATGAATGTGACAGACCATGATGCTGCATTTCTCATGACTGTAAAATCACACGGGATTTTAACTTTGCCACACACAGAGGAACTCCCAAGTTTTAACACAGAGTTCTACAAGCTTTGTCAAATATAAGCCAATGGGCTGCCTTGTTCTATTCACTTATAATTTTGCATCAGACAAGACGTACTAAATAGGTGAAGAAGAACCAATGTGTAAATTCATTGGAAAAACAATTTTCTCATAACAAAGCAAAATAGCAGAATAAAACTTGGGTTTTTACCCTGTGCAATTAACTGTTTTGTCCAGCTCTAGTTAAACCTGACAAACTATACCTCCCCATTGCCATATACATACAAATTAAGAAAAGAACTTACAATTTCTCACTGTTTTGAATACAACAGTTTTTCAGAGTTGATCACAGCAGAACAGGAGAGAGACAATTAAACCCTGCAACAACTGTAAAATAAACAAAACAAATATATTGCACCTCCCACTGCATTTCTTTCTGTATCTAATATTAGTTTAATTGCTTTCATCCCTACTTTCTACCTTTGTTTATAAATCCAGCATGTATTTTTGCCTTTGATATTTCATATATTTTTTCATTCACACTTCCTCTACATTCATAGTTCTCTACTGTTCAGACTGTATCAAAATGATCTCCCTGTCCCGTGCTGTCCTGTGTCATTTTTTTAAAGAAAAAGAATATAATTTGAAATGTTGCACCCAAGGAAAATTAGAAGAGAAAAATGAGAATCTGCAGTGGTCTCTTCCAACCCCAATAATTCTGTGATTCTATTTTACAGCTAAAATACTGGATGCTATTTTATGACTCTATCACATAAACACTACTGAATATTTACCTTAATTCAGGGCAAGTTTGGCTTATCAGATAATATCCACTCACTACTGTAATAGAATTTAAGGTAAATTTTCAACTTGCAATTTGCTGACTTGAGAGGCTTATACATACCTTATAGCTCCTAGTAACTGAAAAAAAAGCTCTATTTTTGAAGACAAAACCCAATACATTTTTAACTTTAGGCACAGTTAATCAGATTCTGCAATCCACCTATCAGTTTATGTAGGTCACTGCAGTTGTACTGGTGTCAATGAAGATATGTTATAATTATTCAGTTTAATATATCACATTTATTTTACTGTATTTATTATTATTTAACCATAACAATTTAATACAGCCCCACCTTCATAGTTTTGCTGGGTTTTTAAGATCACAGAAGTAACATTAGTGACAGAAAATCAGAATCATTATTTAAAAGAACGTTAAAGTTGCATCCTGGTTTTGAATACACTACATAACTTTTAATGTTTGAATAACTTTTGCCAAAGTTAGAATTATTCTGGGGTTTTGTGCTTTTCTAAATTTTTGTCACAGTCTTCCAGTGACAAAGCAATTCAATTCATGTAAAGTTTAAATCCAATTCAAACATATTTACAAAGCTACTTACCTTCTAATAAAGAAAAGCTGCCTTTTTTTAATATATTTTTAATGGTGTAAATAAACAAGTCTAAAATTTGTCTTTGCTGCCCGACAATGACAAAGTTCATATGCGAGAAATGGGAGTAATCAGAATTACACTCCCTCTTAAAGCACTTTAAAACACGTTTATAAACTTCTTTTATTAGTTTTTCTCCTGAAATTTGATTTCAGGCAACTGAGAGTCCTGCTTTTCAGTATTTTCTCATAAGTTATCATTCACTAATGTTAGGAAGAAAATATTTTCAGTTATGAACAAGTGCAGAGATTTGGTGGAGAGAGGTGGAAGGAGCAGCAGCGCGTAGGGAGCCCCTGCGCAGCCCTCTCTGCACTGAACCACAAAGGGTCCTCCACGAGCACATGGGGAGCTCCCCTCAACCAAAAACGCCTTGAACTCCCCTCCTGCCTCTGGGCTTCCATTCCCTGCATGTCTCCAGCTCTTTTGGCTTCCTCTAAGGTGAGATTCACCTTCAGGCAGCAGCTCCATCTCCTTTGTTCAGCTTCAGGAAAGCTTTTCACAACCAGAAAGATCACTGTGTGTGGCAGGATATGCCAAGGCTGAATTTGTCTCCCACATGTGGTGTACCTGATCTCATCTAGAGTGAAACTCTTGGTTCACAGACATAAACCTTCCCCACTGCTAACAGAAACCACCAAGTGCCCCTTCCCAGCAGCTCACCATGTGCAACAGTGGCAAAACAATGGGCAGCTGCACAAAGGAGCCCATGGAGGCATAAACAACAACTGGATGTGTGGAAAGCCCCTGAATGGCAGTGCCAGAACCTGGCAGTGCACTGGAATCCCAGTTGCACACCCAACAGCCAGGAGGGCTGTGCTGGCCGTGGGCTCCTGGCAGGAAGAGCCACTGCTCCATGGTGGCAGCTGGGGACACCTGGGGGCAAAAACCCAGCGAGCTGAAGTAAATTGGCTTTACTCGAGGCACACAGCAGCACAAAGACAGGCATATAGTCCTGAACACACTGGCTTTGGTCATCCTGCTCATGGACAGGTTTCTGTAAGGTTTTCTGCATCCCCCATAGTCAGTTATCTCACGTATTTATTTAACTCACAGCACATCTGACAGCCCAAAGCTTTTTGCTGGCGTTCTGCACCACAATCAAACCAAACTTCCTTCCCGCTTTTCTGCAGACAGTGTTTTGTTCTGCATGAAAGAATAACCCTCAGACAATGTATTGTAGATATACAGCATATGAGCCTCAAAACAGATTTCCTTTCCTGTCTGATTTTTCCCTAGATATTATTATTGTTGTTGTTATTATTATTAGTTTATGCCAGGGAACCTTCCTCCGAGCTTAAAGTCTCTGCAAAACAGCCTTTGCTGCTCTTCAGGAGCGTGCTCTCATGTAAAGGTACTGTGTGCCAGCATAGCTGCATCCCACTCCTGGACAAAAAAAAAAAAAAAAGAAAATTAAAACAAGAGGAAGATTTGCCTCCCCTGGCATAGCTGTAGCCCCACAAGGGAATTTGCAACACTCTTCTGAGGGTGTGAACGCTTTCTCTCCTCAGCCAACACAGAGATATTCTACAGCATAAACCAGCCTGCAAAACTGGGAGCTTGTTTGCAGTGAAGAAAAGTTCCTTTACTTAACTCTGAATAGTATTATTTCCTTATAATAAACTGATGTAGCTGACTAAACCTTTAGGAAGTTACAAATGTACCTACTATCTCTGCAAACTCCTGCTCCTATTCTTTTCTCATTAATAATTTCTCGTGTTGTTGCTTCTCCTTACCTCTGTTCCCAAGCCCTCCTTTACAGACTGTTTTGTTGTTTTACAAGACTTTGCCATCTTTCCCAAGACTCAATCCATTTTCACATGAGCTACACTAATTGGCAACAGACCTGACACATTTCTTGATTACAAGTTAAAACACTTAGAAGAAAGCTCTAAACCTTTAAAAAAAGAAAAGGAAAAATGCAGTAAAGAAAATGTCCTCAATTAAATACTCTTTAAATTGAATTCTCTGAGAAGCAAAAGAAGAGGGAAACCAAATTGTGAAAGACCACCCTGTTGTAGTGTTATTTAAATCCCTGGGGGTTTTATTTAAGAATCTGAGTGTTCTGGACTATAGTCACAAAGTACTTCAAGCTTTTAAAGGGATATTTGTTCTATTGCCATGTAAATAGTTTCTGTCTTCAGATAACTTCAAAGCAGTACAATATTAGTTCTGTTGCTAAAGATGCTGATGTTTAAATGCTTTCACAAGTTATGATAAAATCTAATCATACAAGGTAGGTATAGTTTCTTTGTTGATTTTTAACTCAAAGTTAGCAGAGAAAATACACAAGGAACCATCATTTTGTAAATTTGGTATCTGTATATAAATGTGGCAGTACTTTGTATTGATGCAAAACCCAAATGAAGGCTGGTTCTTTCTGCAGCTTCCAGGCACTAATATTGCTTTAGGAATGGTACCTAGATGGGCCATCATTTTCACCATGTTATTATCAAATTTTCCAAAATTATCAAAATTTTGTATTATGTTATAAAGTAAAACCAGCTAAAGGAAAGTAAAATGGAACTAAGAAATTTAATATTTCAGGTTTTATTCCAATTAGCAATAAACATGGTAGGGTTCAGTTTATATTTTTTTATTGTCATTTGTTGGGTGCAGGGTAGGGTGTGAATAAAATAAAGCATCACAAGGAGGAGAAAAAATGAACTGATTCCCCTAAAAACATCTTAATTTTTATGAGTTTTATATCAGGTTTCTTTAAGCTGTAAATGACTGTGAATCCTGTCTCTTACATCACGTTCCCGTCTGAGAATCCAGACCAAGGAGCTGGCACTTGTGGATATCCCAAGAGCTGGCACATGGTCCCAGTTGTGTGACCCTGGGGCAGTTACATCCCTGTAATCATTGCAGGACTCTTTATGTTTGATCTAGTCTCAAATGAAAAAGTTAATTCTTCAATTTAAATCTAATTTAAATCTCTCTCATGCATCTAAAGGCAGTGTTCGTGTTAGCAGCTTTGCAAACTTGGAGCCACTGATGGATTAGTTGAATGGCTAGCAAGTTTATTTAAATATTTTCCCAATATTCCAGGCTGCCAGAGAAGGGAAGTAGCCAGAAGCAGCACCACAGACAAGGACTGAAGCAATACTGGGTTGGCTGTACATGTCAGTCTGACTTCTCTTGCAAAGGCAGTGCAGCACAAATGCTCCCTTTTAACAAGCAAATGCACAAGGTTGGGCCTTTGCAAAACAGCTCTGAGCATCTGCACCTAGACAGGAGCAGCAGGGGCTTGGGCAGTGTCAGGGAAGGAGGGGAGGTAATAGGAAGAAACATTTCTGACTCCAGGCCTTGCAGCAAAGAATTGCTCCCTGAACTGCACCCATGGAAGGTTAAGATGTTCCTTAAATGAAAGACAAAGAGAATCTGCAGCGCCACTAAGGAGCTGTGAGATTTCTCCTTGAAGAGAATTCACTGCCTGGATGACCTGTAACAGTGCAGATATTTTGAAACATGACAAAAATATTTACTTTATTTACCCCCCCCCAAATTGGAAGATACCACACACGCAGAAAGATGAGAAACATGTTCTAATATT
The DNA here is from genome assembly GCA_013399455.1 of Anthoscopus minutus. NCBI lineage: Eukaryota > Metazoa > Chordata > Aves > Passeriformes > Paridae > Anthoscopus > Anthoscopus minutus. The sequence continues at coordinate 12,686 of VWYI01015917.1, read as the reverse complement.
GAAAAGAATATGAACAAAGAAATCAAATTGCACGAACAAATACATTGAAATGAGCAGAAAATGGCTCAATTAACACCTCTCCTTCCTGCTCTTTTAACTGCCCCAATCCCTCAAACCTGTCCTCAGTACTGCAGGAAAAATAGTATCCGTTTAAACAATAATGAAAGTATCCTCTTAGTTAGCAAGATTTTTCTGAAATAATGCAGAAATAAATATAGTACAGAGGAACCTCTTTGGACTTCAGAAACAAATTTACTGAAGATTTTGAACATGATTTTCTGAGCCTGAGAGAGTTTTCAGCCTGGCAGTGGCTGATCTGTTCCCAAGGGAAAGTCTTTTGGGAAACTTCTCTTTCAAGGACTGTTTTTGTAAATAGGTTTTGGTTCTCAAAACAATGTCACACAGCTGTTCTGAATGGGTTTTCCTCTTGTTCAATCAATGGCACCAGAGAGGTGGTTCCTTTGGCCAGTCATGTTAACCTGTATCAGAACACCTGATAAAAAGGACTGCAAACCCCAAAATAAAGGCTTCTGCCTCATCTGAGATCAAAACCTCACTGTTGTTCATGAGTCCATGCTTCTATTTTGTGTCCTCTAGCGACGGAAGATAGGTACAGATCAGTTTCTACATTAGGAAAAGTATGATATTCTGACATAGTTTCTTCATTGGGATAGGTGGTATATTTTCATTAATTCTACCTAGAAATGACAGGGCAGGTTTTTCACCAATACAATGAAATTCACTGAAAATCAGATACTTCTCTGGTAACATTCTTTAACCCACAGCTTTCTGCTTCAAATATGTTTCTTCATATCTCAGGAAATAGAGGAACACGAGTTGGGTAGATATATAGATTTGCCACAAAGTCATTATTCAGTCTGTTCTCTCTGGTTACCAGTGACAGGACCTGAGCAAACAGCACAAAGCTGAGTCAGGACCGATTTTGGCTGGATATCAGAAAAAGGTTTTTCACCCAGAGAGTGTCTGGGCACTGGAACAGGCTCCCTCAGTGAAGGTCAGAGCACCAAGCCCAACAGAGTCCAGGAAACCTGTGGACAATGCTCTCAGGCACATGGTGTGGCTCTTAGGGATGGTCTTGTGCAGGGCCAGGAGCTGGAATTTGATGATTCTTGGCATCCCTTCCAACTGAGCATATTCTATGATTCTGCTTCCCATAGCAGTAAAGTAGAAGTTAAAAGTCAGCAAATGGGTAGCAGAGAAGCCAGGTCACTGTTCAAAGGTGCACTCTCTGTGCAGAATTATCCTCACTCTCAAGCTGAACATGCATTCCCATGGAGAGTGAGGGATGGAACAACAGAGGCTCTGGGATTTCTGTGATGAGGAATCTGCCTGTTGAGTAGGGAGCAGATATCTGTGTGTTCAAGACGTTCCTGTTGTTCACATGCCTGGTGGAGACAGCTTTGGCACAGCTCCAGTTTGCCAGGAACTTGGTTTGATGAAGTATTTTCAGTTTTCCTTTGATAATCCACCCCCTTGAAAACAGAATGGGGGCATGGGGAGAGGAGAATGGCCTTGTTATTCATAATTTGTCATCATCATACTTGGAGACCCCTCAGAAAACAGCTCTTACCTCACTCAAACTTGCAAACAACAAAACTAAAAGGGACCTTTCCCCAAAGGATCCAAATGCAAGAATGATTTATGCACATTTTCTGGGTGCTTCAAAATCCCTTTTCCTTTCCATCATTTTAATACACACTTCAATTCTTCCATCCAGCAGGACCCTAAGAGTCAGGTGCTTAGACATACTCACCACACCAGTGTCCTGTGGTTGACATCATGCACTCCCAGCAGGTCTCAGGACCACCATATCCAGCTGGTCCCAGAACACATCATGACACAAAAGCTGACAACATTGAGGAATAGCTGTTAAAAAAATCCTAAAACAACCTACTAGGAAACTAGTGGAAATGTAATAGAGTAAAAATGTAGCAAATTCTTTAAAAAAATTTTTATAATTCTTCCTTTATTTTTGAATCCTACCTATTTAGGTAAGAAGGTGCCAAAGAAGCATTTGAACACCAATATAGAGATGCTTTCCACTGGGTTCTGTTGCCCCTTTTTTCCTATATATATAAAAAAAGCATACATACAATAAGGAAGAGCCACATCTCATAAATGCTGCTGAGTGTCAATAAGAACTCTGCCATTTGGATGTAATTCTAAATTTCCTAACTCTGCAAAACTAAACCAGCAACCCCAAGAGACAGCCTGGTGTGGGACATTTCCAGCCCAGCAGAAGCCATGCAATCCCCTGTGTCACCAGCCAGTTTTACAGTGGTCTGGTTCAGGGTTCTTGATGCTTTTCCCCTGCTTCTATATCACTGGAGATGTGGAAGTGCAAAAATGGGAACAAAAAATAAAATAAAGGGCAGTAAAATGGAACACTTATTTTTTTAATGTGAGATGTTGGTTCACATTAGGTTGGAACTGGGGCATGAGGAAATCAGTATGATGGTGTTTCATCCAAGCCAAGGAATTTTACTTTATGTAGGGATGAAATAAACACTTGAAACAAATTATCACCATGTATCTTTTTTATACCTGCTCAGATTGTTAGTCAGGGACATATATCATGAGGATTTTCTAGCTCTTGTTTTAGTGAAAAGTCAGTCATGAGTACTTTTCCTTTACAAATTTGGAAATTAGATATTATAGAAGACTTGGGTTTGGCTTAGGTTTGTTCAAATTGAAGTTAGTTGAACAATTCTTACCAATTTCTACTAAGATTATTATTCCTGTGTTGGACCAGAGAAGACTATCACTCACACATTAATGTTAAACACTTATGTTTATCAATTAAGTGGCATACTCACTTCTTTCTGCTTTTTAAAACCTCCATTTATAGTTCTGCAACAGAACTGAAGAGAATTCTGGGCTTTTGTTATAATTATACCAGATGGTTGATGTAAACCTGGAGATACAATCCCATTTGCCAAAAAATTCTTTAAGAGTTTTCCATGTAGATAGCAGGCAAATGGTACTAATCCTTCCAGTGCTCTTTGTGTGTGTCAGACAGCATCCAAACAGTAGCCTAAGGAATGTGCCAATTTACTCGAGAAGGAAAGAGGATCCCTGATGAAACAAGAGCCTGAACCAGGCAGGACAAAAGAGAAAGAGTGACCTCTCCTGGCACCCTGGAAAACCTAAAGCTGTTTCCTATCAGAAACAAGAGGGGCTGGAAGGAAGAAGCGAGTTAGATTTGAACAAATAAATATTTTTTTTCAAATGTAAACATTGCTCATCTCTCAGGGAAATTCAAATCCTCACCTGAGTTTAGGAGTTCCATAACAATGAGCAGGCAATGAGATAGGTGACAGTTTGGTGAAGTTTAATGAGGATGATTATTAATAAAAACCAGCTAACATGCCCTGAAAAAAGCTTTCTGTTGGGCTTTGTGTGATCATTTGGCCTAATTATTTTTGATGTTTTGCCCATCAAATAACGAATGTGCAGCTTGTGAAATGTCAGATATAATTAGAACAAATAAAGCTGTAGCATGAACATCCAAAAAGCCTCCAACACCTATTAGCAAAAATTCCCCTTAGGAGCCATTTATACAGCACCACCAGCAGCATTTCACAGGTAGGAGAGTTGGCACAGAGGTAAGAGACAAATTTTGAAGTCAAACAAAATTTCTTGAGAGATTACAGACAAGTAATAGTGCTCTGTGCTCTGTTAATGGCATCCATTTAGGGATCTCAGATATGTGCCTTAATTGCACTGGGATTCAATGATAAAACAGGGCCATAGGAATAAGATCTTTTTATTTCTCTTTTCATCTGCCATAGAGTAACATATGTGGCATCTCTGCTAAGTTAAACAGTGATTTCCTGAATCACTGTTGGAGTCAGTTGAAGGTATAGAATACAGGATACTGGAATACAGGATACTGAACTCAGTGCTTTGGTCAGCCTTGCTCTGCATTTCTGCATTGCTCTGGGGTTACTACTCCAAGGCTCACAGGTTGCTTAGAGAACTCCCCTTCTTTCCTCTCTTCAGAAATGTTCAAGACAGCATCATCCCTTCCCAGTGAGGCAGAAATTGTTTGCTCATTTGCCTCACCACCTGACCAACATTGCTTTTAATTAACTGATTACTCCATTTGTGTTCCTGGCATGCAATCAGTACTTGTTTGGAAGAGCAGAGAAGGGCAGGTTAAAGAAATAAGCATTGCTGTCATGTAGCTCTGTTTTTAACCTGCAATGGGAATATCTGGCAATTTAGATCAAACAAAATATCCAGGATATTTTTGATCTGGTCAAACTCAAGTAAGGAGACATGTGAAAGACACTATGATATCAAAGACCCTGGAGCTATTTAAGAAATTCTCCATTCAATACTAGGCTCTGAGATCTTGACCAGAACATAACAGTGAGAACTTAACAATGGAAGAAGCTGTGCAGCTTGGATTTGAATCCTTTCCATCACAAACCCCAGTGCTTACAGAGAGATCTTTAATTCAGTTCAAGAAGCACCTTTTTCTTCCTTCTTCCAGTGCCAGGCAAAACTACATGCACATATATTATTATGGTAATGCAACTCTTGAAGGAGCCATGGCTGCAGTTCAACCTCCACAGTTCCAATCCCTTATCCATTCTGTTTTGTTCTACAGGAACTACCTTTCATACTTATTTCAGTTAATCCAGTTTTGAATATTTCTACAATGATCCCTCAGTATAAAATTCTACTGGGGAAAATTCTCTTAGCCTGTTCAGCTGGGTCAGCAGGTTCAGAGCTCTGTTTTCTGGTACCTCCTCTTGGTGAGCACCCTGCAGCACCCACCTTGCACTAATGTGCAGAATTTCTGAGGTGCAGGAATTCAGCTCCTGCCTCAAGTCCAACCAAAGAAATCACAAAGTCATTCAGGACAATATCTTGAGACTCTTCAAGAACATCAGCAGAAAAGAAGCTGCTATTCTAGCTAGACAGGAAGTCAAAGAATATTGCCAAAAGAAGTAAGAAATCAGACTGTTTGAAACACTAAAAGTTACACTCAGATTCCTGCCATTATGGATAGGAATCTTGCAGTCAGAATTATATCTGGGACGAGTGACCCTGATTCTTAACAGAAATGGGGAAGAGGGGCCAAGAGGAAACAAGGAAAAGGATATGAAGATGGAACCTTTCCATTAGAGAAAAATACTTAACACTTGCCACTGGAAAAGTGTTATGAAACAAAATGCCAGAAATCTTTACAACATTATCCTGTCACATCATAAACCACAGAGTAAATCACAAAGACTCTGAAGCCTTCTGTCTGCAACTGTATCCTGAACCAGCTTATATTTTTCATATTTTATCATATTCTGCAGTGATGCTAGAAATCATAAATTGATATAGCATCCAACCTAAACAAGATGCAGCAATCTGCCTTCATTCAAAAATTATTTTGAAAATTATAGAAACCAGCCATAGAAGACAAGAGGTCCAGATTGATATTGCTGCCATCAGCAAGAACTACAGATAAACCACAAGAAAGAAAATAAATTGTATTAAAAGCAATCAATCAAATGCAAAATCAAATAAAGCAAGCATATTACTCTCATGCTGCCAAATGCAGCCTGTCAAGCACAGAAAGTTCTAATGCAGGGGTCTGTGCTGAAACCAGCTGTGATTCCTATGACTCTGAGATCCAGGAAAGATGGGGGAAGATCATCCCTATCATTTGCAGTTGCCAGAACAAATGTTAAGCCAAGAGAAATGAAGAATGTCCAATAAGCAGGGCTTATCCAATTTTCCTATTTCTGGAATTCACAGATAGTAATCTAGGGACATTCTGTTCAGCTTTGTTTCTTCTCTGTAACTAAAGGGAGCTTTTTAAAGTAGCAGGGACTGTTCAGCATTGGTTTGCACTGCCAATTCAGTCTTCTACATCTCTTTAGTTACACAAAATCAACATATCAACATAATAAGGTCATGTTCCTATGTTATTTTTGCCTTTCTGTACTGAGGATTTGGAAATAAGCATTCAAGGGTTAAAGTCAACTGCTATTTAGCAATTGTGTAACTGCATAGGAGAAAGATTTCTCATTAGCTCAAAATAAATAGCTTCTCCCAATAAACAATGCTAGTCAATGTTCCCATGAAAAAGTCACTGTAGGGAAGGATCTGAATAAGCCAATCCACCTTACAGAATATCCTACATTTTAAGTCCATGTCAGGGAGAAACAGCTGCTTTCCCAAAATACTTAAAATCGTGCTCTGGCACTGCTGCCTCTTCCAAATGTTTCTGTGATTTTTTTCTGCTTTTGATCTGAGTGATGGAACAATTTTCAGTGAAGCTGTTGCAGTAAATTTCAGCCCTCCCTTGTTTGTCTTTAAAACATGCAATCTTTAAACACACACACGCTTTCCAATTGGATCTTTCAAAGAATGTTATTTTATTTGTTTCTTTGTGGGATTTTTTAATCCCAGTGAGGAATAAAATAGGCAACAGATTTTTAGTCTATTTTATCAATGTAGGAATGAAAGAGCTAGAGAATTAACTGTGATATATCATAATTCTTTTCTGAGATAATTACAAGAAAATTTCCAGGCATCCAGGTAATTTCAGGTTCCCTAAATGCATACAGATGGTTGTCTTTGAGCTACTGCACTTTGAATTTCAAGGAAAACAGCCTCTATTTGCCCCCAACTGCTGCTCTGCTCTCAGCATATATTAGATATCAAATTTAAGATGCCTCTTTTGTTTATAAAATGACACAGTCCAATCCAGCAAAATTCTGCACTTAATGGCCTCTTAAGGTATTCAGTGTTTTACATAAATTGATCAGGTGTATGTGAGGTGATTCCCACAGAAAAACTTTCTCTCTAGCAATTCGAAAAATGTACAGCAATGAGGAACTTTTCATTTAGCAACCAAGAAAAGACCATTTTATTACCAGCTATATCAGTCCCTGCAGCAACTGAGAGCAAAGAAGGTAAACTCTCTTCACACCTTTAGGCTGGGCTACAAATGAGTAACATAGCCTAGAACCTGAGGAACATATTCCTAAAAACAATATCCCTTCAGGACTTTGTGGGCATCCATCATCCTCTGCAGAGGGGAGAGAAATGGCCATTACTTGGATGAACATCACCAGAAATGTGGAGGGTGGAGCTTGGCTGCTGTGCCAGCATAGTCCTAACAAGGATATTCCAAGGTGAGAAAACGCCACAGTCTGGGGAGAATCTTCAGGGTTATGATGCTGATGCTGGAGGGACATTTACAAAGATGGGTTAAATTTAGAAGTCAGTAGTCCTCAGACATGAGGGATCACCTAATTCAGAAAGAAACTTTTCTCCACTGCAGTACTTCACAGCATTCTGCTAGGAATACAAAGTGGTTCTGCAGACCCCAGCCAGCACGAGGACTTGTGACCACTCCAGCTGCAGAGAGGAGTGGCAGGACCACAATGAAGTTTCATCAGTAAATGAGGTCTTCTCCCTGGCTGGCTTCCTCCCTGGATCTTCCACAAAACCAGAAGGGAGCTACCAAGATTCAGAATCCCCTTACTCTCAAAGCATTAATCTATTTCATTCATGCTACACCCAGTGCATGGGTACATTTTCTGTGAGAAAAAAGTGACAAGAAAGCTTTTCTTTGCCTGCTGTAGCAGCAGGGTATTGTGGACCAGGCAGAGAAGCCCCAGGCTTTGTGGAATTGTCTGGATTGCCAGACCATGCTCTCAATTCAGGTGGAAAAACCCATTTCTACTGTGTGCTGCATTCTGCTGCCTCTTCCTACTGCTAAGTCCCTCCAGCCCCTGGAGGTCTGGGCAGATCTCACCCTGCTTTGCTCCATACCTTATCTTCTCCCCCCTAAGGCATGGATGTGAACGTTTGGTGGGTGGTGAGTTGCTAAATTCATTAGTGGTTACAAAATATGTTGTGATCCTCAGCTGGAAAGATCTGTGTAATTACAAAATAATGTATTCTTTGCTTTGGCAATAGTACTCCTATTTTGAATCTGACAGTGAATAATTGGCAATTGCTTGGCCAAAGATAGACGGCCAAAAATAATAGTCACAAATTCCAAAATAAAACCAGAGCAAAAGATCTGATTATTTAATCACAGAAACTATTTTCGTATAATGAACAAAATATTTAAATAAAATATATGATGGAAAAGATACACATTTGAAGGCATCCATGATATGAGCTTGGGTTATAATGAAATAGATGTGAGGAATTACAAGTATTCTACTGTATTTGCTGACCTGCAATCATCTTTATTTTGCTCTGTTCATGTTGTGCTGTGCTTGTGCCTGCCAAACAAGGTCAGGCAACTGCACATAGTGGAGGCTGCCCCTCACTTCCCCAGCCCAAGTTCTCAGCCTGGTTTAGACAGACGAAACTTCACTTTGACTGTCATGAATTTATGTCTAAATCATTCATTTGTCATCTAATTTAACTTTTATGAGGAATCACTTTAAAAATTGAAATAATTCACTTGTAACTGGAATTTTTATGAAAGATTAATGTGGTTAGGAAAAAAAAAGTTCAAAAGATAGACTGAGTCAGAACTATCTGCTTAAGATTATATAGAAATCCAATCAGTTACATTCTCTGCTCTGACTGAATCTGCACCATGTTTCTCAGTAACTTCCTAAGAAGGTTTTATTTAATCAAGAACGAGTTCCACGGAGCCCCAAAGGTCACAGTTTAGAAGGATTATTTGACCTAGACTTTGTATAAAGCAGATGGCTCTGCTTTATGGCAATTAGTAAGCAGGAACTGTGGTATCTGGTTATATCTTCTGATTCTCTGTTTATATGAAGTTATGTGAAACTGGAACCTCTTTGAAAGTCAAGCTGTGTGGAAACCATTTAAGATTATTTCATTTCTAATTATAGGCTTGATAAAGCCATTTTCATGCAAGAGTAGGATCAATGCAGAGATTGTCAAACTTGTGAACATCCACCCATTGGTAAGTGCTCTGACTCTTTCAAAGGCTATCACAAAGATAACCTTGACATGGGGAATGGGAATCTCACTTTAAAGAAAATGTAAACACTATCTACAAAGTATAAGTCAATCTTTCCCTGCAGCTTCAGATCAGCAACAAATTTGCATATCTATTAGCAAGAACAGAGTTTGAAAATACTAATTTTTTACTCCCTTTCATTTCCCATTCACCCACAAACACATACATTTCCCGTTGCCCCAAACAGGAGAAAACTGAACTCTCGCTGGCTTCCCACCTAAGATGCAAGATGGGCTGGTTTGCCAGGGCAGTCACAAATAGAAATGAGCATTTTCCTTCCCCTGAGCTCTGCCACAGGTGGGATAAGCTGCCTCTGCCCCAAAGCAGAGAAAGGCTGGAATGGCACTGATGCTGACAGACTCTGTGTGGGTTTTGGCAGCCAGGCCCAGCACGGTGCTGCTCTCACAGTCCTGTGCCAGTGCAGCTGCCAGGCCTCAGCAGAGGTTTCCACTGCAGGGCTCAGACAGGGGAGGAGGTGCTCAGGTGCCTTTGGCTGATGATGCAAGAACACCCTGGACTCAAGTGCCAGCTCAGCACAGGAGCCTCTGCTCCTCATCCCTGCTGCTCACAGCCTGCCACACTCTGATGAGCTTTAGGAATCAGTGAGACAGCAATACCACTGCTGTGCACAGTGGGAAGCTTTCCTTGCAATAGGGGGAAAAAAAATCTGATTTTTTATTGCAAATCCTAATTTTCCCGTCCAGAGAAAAACAAAAATCAAAAAGGCATTAACTGCAATTTAGTTAGAGTTATGTATGAAGTGGGAGGCCTTAAATATCAAAATTGCCTTTACTCATACATTCCTTATGTAGAATTCAGATATTTTCAAGTAATCCGTTATGTTTCAAAATATAAAGAAACTAATATTTTTTAACTCAATGACTGATTTAAAATAGGTCCTTGTACTGTTGTATGCTTTAGAATTTATTGCAGAAAAGAAGGTGCAATACAGACAATAGACTGACTTTTACAAAAATCACATACACATGTAAAACAGAACACGAAATGCAAGTTTTAAATCTGAAAATGTTATGGGGAGAAGCAGCTGCAGAACTACTACTGTCACACAGGGAAAGAATTAGAGTATTTTATCCCAGTGGTATCTGAAACAAGGGATAGAAATGACAACATCCTCAAAAATAAAAAGAGCAACAAAATCCAAAAGACACCAAAGGTCTCCCTTCTCCTCCCAAAGGTTGCTGTATTTAAGTCTGCCTCGCTGAAACCAGCTAAAGATGTATCCCTAAGACTTAAGGTGAGGACACAGATCAAGATGCTCAGCTGCTGAAAATGAGTGGCCAAATACAGTGAGAGTTCCATGACATACAGCAGGTCAGCACTTTATAATAAGTAAATCTGATCAATAGATCATTTATACTGGGGAAAAAACCAACCAAGATTAAGTGTATTTCATGAATAAGTTTTCATTTCTAAAAGATGCAGATACTTTTTTTACAGGAGTCGGTTAAGAAATGGGCTCATTCAAACTATATTTTAGTTTTCCTTCATAAAGATTGTGCATATGCTTTAATTATATTTTTTGAAGAATTATACTGTAAGGCTGGAACAGGTTGGAAAATTTTAAAACTATTTTAGGATAAACTGCACTCTCTACTTTACATGGCACAGCCGGGATGGAGAGGTCTTCCAGCTTATCTGTCCACATAAACATTCTTTAATTCTGATGCCAAAACTGAGCCTTTAGTAGTGTTTTCAGGTGCTGTCTCTGAGTTTCAATTGCCACTGTGACAGTCTGGTAGGAAAATAAAGTCCATTTCTGCTGGCATAAGCCTCTCTGCATGTAATGAAAAATAAAAATCCAGAGTCCCTGACATAGTTTCAATAATACTTAATTCTGGATTACCGAATCAAGTTAATAGCTTTCAACTATTTCCCTTTTGCATGTTAAAACACATATTGTATTATTTTACAAAGACCAATTCATTTAAATGCTAAAGATTTTCACCCAATTAAAGCAAAATGTTCCTTAGCTGCAACTTTCCTATGCAGACTATGCACAGCTAATACGTAAGAACAAGCGACAGATTGCTCATAAGTTTTACTTTTTCCAAGCTATTTGCTTCACCTTCTCCTGAGCCAAATTTTTATTGGCTAAAATTAATGGGCCCCAAAATGAACCCAACCTATTTAGCAACAAATAATTAACGGCAAATCTCAAAAACAAGTAAGATACCACTCACTTCCCAGCAGAGTTTATGCAAAATGTGGATTTTCACCTTCTGTTTGTTTGACATTCATGCTCAATATCAATTTTCTTTGACCTTAGTTTTTTATTATCACTAGGAACTACACATTAAAACCTCTGCATGTACAGAATTCCTTTTCTGAGTTTCTGAACTGACACTAAATAAGACATGGCATCAAACCTTACACAGTTTCCATGTTAAATGCAGTCAGAAAAATGCACTCAGAGTAGAATAAGCTTTGAGGGAAATGTGAACCAAAAGATTTTCTTATATTGAGACTTCAGACACCTCTTCTCTTGCCTAAAGTGTGGATGCTATGAGGGTCAGGAAGGAAGAAGTCATTATTCAGACAATTCTACGCCCATTACTTATCACTCTCAGTACATCTCTAAGTCTCTCTACATCTTTTTTGACACTAGAGATGGCCCTAAACACTTTGATGAACACTAAGGAATTCATCTATCAAAATACACAGCACTGAATCAACATCACCCTGTTATCTGTGATAAAAAAAAGCTAAAACCACCTCTGTAATATAAATTTTAGAAAAGGAAGGGAGGCCACAAAACAGAGAGAAGGGAAACCCTAGAAATAAAAATTAGTTCTTTTCCTAAGCCTTAAATCAGCTTTGAAAACTGTCATTTGTCCAATTAACAGAGTTTATTTTTTTAAAAAATTCATTTTTGTGCACTCCTGGGCTCTGGCAAGGATCATCAAGACAAGTATCAAAATACCTTGAAAATATTGTATATACTTCTTGATTGGGAACAGGACCTAAAGAAAAACTCTCAGATTTCTCTACCAAGCTCTGTAATTTCAGAGAAGGTTTTTTTCCATGGAGTAAAAATTCAATTGGACACAAGAATCTCAACCAAGATTTTTCAAGTCTTCCAGTGCTTCTCCTAGCCAAAGTTAATTGTTCTGAATTTCCCCAAGTATTCCTGCAATATAAATGTAATACTTCGTGTTTTGCAAAAACAATTGCAATCAGGTTTTAACAGACAATTCATGGTAACTGAACAGAAAATGGATCATAAATTAATTGGAAATTAAATGAAATAATTATTGAAAACTGTTCTAATATTCCAGATTGATTTTATGCCTTATTAATGATTAACAGCAAAAGTGCTAGTTAGCTTCAGTGTAAGGAGGAGTGAATGAAAACTGAATCAGTGAAAATGCCTCAAAATCACCAATATTTCTTCCCATAAGAATTTTCTTTTACTGTCTCTTATCATAACACTGACTCATCCCAAATTTCTGTAGACTTACTAATATCTGACAGAACATAGCCTGAGGTGATACAAGAGCAGATTGAGAGGAATTCTCTGTGTCTCTATCCACACAAGAACATTTCCAAAAGGCAAACCATATTTCCTTTGTTTCATTGAACCTGTTCATTTTGGGGAGATGGAGAGTGAACACTGAGAAAATGAGACACAGGCAGCTGCCACCTGTTGGTTTTCCCCCACACAGGGGCTGCTTTGGCT
>VWYI01015915.1:0-46226 GCA_013399455.1 Anthoscopus minutus | reverse complement strand
AAAAAAAATGACAACGGACAGCAGGCAGATTAGAAACCACAAGTAGAAACCACAGCCAGAGCCAGCAACTCAGCAGTTGCAAAATTAACAGTGTTGGGTCATGAAGCATCAACCACAGGCTGATTATCAAGCCCAGGATGTACAACAGATCACCAATGNGGCTGATTATCAAGCCCAGGATGTACAACAGATCACCAATGGAACATGAATAAAACCACTGGAACATTCATTATGGAACATGCAGAACACAATACTCAGTTATAAAGGTGCTCCTGAGAAGGGACTGTTTTTCAGAACCTCACATTCAACTTTCTCACATAGGATACTTTTTATACTTTTTTGGGTTTTTTTCCATTCACATCATGGAATGTTTTGATTCTTAACACTAGCAATGAAAATTGTATTCCAGAGGAACTTCATCTCTTCCCTGTACTAAATGCACAAAATGTGGAGAAGCATGATTAACTACACACACAAAAAGTGAGTAACGTCTCAATATTTTATTTAAGTACTTAGATATTTTTAGAAACCCTTATATCTGCCAATTTCCAAAATGCCACTGTAACAAATGCTATATGTAGTGCCATAGGAGCCTTTTTCACGCTTCTCTGAGTGTAGTTCATCTTGAAGTGAAGAGAATACACAAATTCAAGTAAGAAAACACTCCAATGTCACCTATAAAGACCGAGTAAATATACATCAAGTGCAGTGGAGGATGATGACCCATTTCAGAGATAAAAAAATAGTACTCACTTCTTCTGCTAAAGTATCCTATTCCTTTGACTACTGAAAACACAGTAACTAGTGCACTGACTCAATGACACAGGCTAGTTTCATAATTAGGGTGGAGCATGCTAGCAACTATAAAGGTTGCCCCAATCTGAGACTCTCACTGCTGGATACATCTGAAAACTTTGGGTTCTGAGTGAGGTAAGCATAACCCAAATATACTGGGTCTTTCAAATCCTTAAACTTTTCTTAGATAATTTCCTTTATTGGGAAAGTTGATCAATTTTACAGTAAAACAAACCCAACTCTTTTCATCTAGGTTAAGTATTACTCATTAAATGGTTAATTAAACAATGAAGAGAGTGTCAGAAATATTTCAAACTGTGATTATTATTGTCTGTTTTGTTTGCAGTTTTTCTTCAAGACAGCATCTGAGAAACATGGAACATTTACTCAACGAAAACCTTCTGAAGTATTTTACCCAGTATGCTTTACAGGAGGGCAGCACCAGTGCACTGTCCATTGGTGGGCTGAAGAATCTACTTCAGAATCAATTTGCACAGTACCTGAAGGTAAGTTTCACTCTCATTGGATTCACTGTGCTTGCATGGAATGCACAAGAAAAAGGAAATACAGGCAATGATGTTCAGGGAAGATTACTGTGCCCAAATGTTTTCACTAAATCCTTAATTCTTAAATAAGATTTGGCTCATAAAACTTCATTTACATTGCTGAACAGAAGCTCCAAACAGATATTTGAGCAGAGAGTTTATAACAAAGTGCTATGAAATAAAATGCAAAAAAAAAATCCAAGAGCTGTTCCATTTGGGTTTGGGTTTTTGAGTTTTTTTTAATGCAAGGCAAATTTCACCTGAAATACTGTACCTGAATCTTTTAAAGTATTTTTCATTTCAATCTAAATAATTAATCTTGAATCTATAAAACATATAGAAAATAATCTATAAACCAATTAAAACAGTAGAACATATTAAAAGCAAGAGACCTCAGCCAATTTCTATCTAGATTAAATTACCACCATCACAAAATAAAAGAAGTTTTACCATTCCAGAACGATGTCAAGAAAAGAGATGCCACCAAGCCAGAGAGAGAAATACCCACTTCCTGTGGGTAGACAAAAAATATATATTCTGATTTTATATATATTTTCTCCCAAATTTTTCCTGAACTGCATTAGGACTCAGTTTAGATTCTTCTGCTAGACAAATCTTCAAATACTGTGTTTTCGATATCTCACAAAAGCATTTTTTGCTAAAGGTCTGAAATAAGTGGCAATTCCATAGAAAAATACAGTATTTTGAGAACAACAGTAACCCAATTTAGTCATTTAATTTAACATGAAATGACTTGCTAATAACAGACTTCCCAAAAAACCCTCATAAAACACAAACGGTTTTTTCTTTGCCTCAAAAAAAAAAGCTTAGAAATTGATTGTCAAAAATTAATAGAAATGCAATGGCAAATTCAGAAATATAATACTTTTCACAACAGTCAAGACAATTCATACCCATCTTCTCAGATATGTGGAAACAGAACTGTTCAGAAAAAGCAATACTGATGTTTTCTGTCTGGACCTCAGACATTTTCAAACAAGGCAGTTTGCAGACATTTATGGCACCATAATAAATCAATAGCAAAACATAACAGGTTGTTACAAAGCATGCAGAGATACATGGCATGAGCAAAAGAAAATATTTTATGAATTTAAATTATAACTCCAAATTTGGTTTCTATTATTTAATTAGGCTGATTAGGGTTGTTATCAGAATATTCACTGCGTCAGGATGCTACATGCAGTTTTTACCAGACACAACAAATAAAAGCTAATAATCTAAACTAAATTTAATGCATTAGCAAGATGTTTTTAACAGTAAATACAGTATTCCTACTAAGGAGGGGGGAAAGGGAGGGAAAGAGATCCTGAGATCTTGGCTCAAAGCATAAAGCAGCAACATATTTTCCAAATGTGCATGCAGGGCCCAATTTAGTATCTAACAAAGGAGTAGGTTGTACACATATTAATTTTTACTGGTGATTATGCACCTGCTGCAGCTATTTCACCTGCTCCATTTCCCAGATTCCAAATTTACCCAGAAGACTGAAGTAACCCATCTGAGTAATACTTCATATTTCTCTAATGGTTATATATCTTTGTCAACATTTTTTGGCAGGCAACAGCAGACACTGTCCTACTAGCTTAACCAGTCAAACCAGTAAATACAACACCACCAGTAACACTGATTGTTATTGACTCCATCACTTCTTGGCAACATTCTTCATAGAAAAATGCTCATGCTGATCTAATTCTTTCTTTTTCTCTTTTTTTTAATTCTTGTCCTATAAAAACAGGATCAATTCTCACTCGATAACATAATTAAATCGCTGGACAAAAATAAGGATGGATCTGTCAGCTTTGATGAATTTATAATGATTGTGAAAAAGATAACTGGTACAGGACAGTGAGGCACCTGCAAGAATGAGTATCACTGCTTTGAAGAAGAGCCTGGCATTTGTTTATATTACACATACATCTAAACCCACAGATTTGTTATTATTTTAAAGCATATGGAATAAAGATTTAACAGATAAGAAAGTATGTTTGTACTGTGCTTCATCCACAGTCACCAGCCACACATTCTAGCTAAAATGCCTTCCAACTAGTTCAGAACTAGTGTTTCTATTTCATGCTACATTTGAGGTGTTATTTAACAGATCTTGCTTTACCTGGGCTATAATTTGGACCTCTAGAGAAATTCAAATCCTGCAGTTTCTAAAACACACAAAAAGAAAGGTGCAGCATTCCATTTGAGGAGTGTGTGCTAGAGCACACTATCCAATACTCCTCACAGTTCAATTTCAACATTCACAACAGATGAAACTTCATAAAACAAGCAGTTCAAATTTTTAGAAAATGAAGTACTTATTTTCAGTAGCAGTGTAATAATGCCAAGTATGTTAGCTGCAATATTAGATGATAATTTTAAGTTATATTTACGTAAGTATGTACTTTTTTTGTTATGACTGTGAACGCAGACATGCAAGTATATTTATAACTGAATGACCTTTGTTGCAGTTAAAATTCATTAGCCTTATTTGGTGCAGTCTTACCCTTTTAATTGCATGATTCTTGTAACAGATGTGTTTTCATGGCATTATTACTTACTTCAAAAAGAAATTAGTGAAAGAGAAATACGAAGAATGGACATTTTGCAGACAAGCATCAGTGGATTAGTCACTAATCCTACTAGAGAACTTAGAATTTTGGACTGAATTTTAACACCAACATCATCCATTATCTTGATAAATCACTTACCTCTCACACTTACTAAAGGACTTAAAGACATGGCTTAATTGCAAAGCATATTCAATATCCCCTCCTAATGTGTTTCCTATCCCTGAATTTCCCCTTCACAAAATTAAGAATAAAGTACTCCACAGCAGTGATGCATTAATAGAAGCCTTAAAAAATATGATGTTTAAATATTACATGACTGCCCTAACATGGTCCCAGGCCATTCTTTTACAAAATCCCTTTAGTTGTTGAAATGTGTTATTATCTTGGAAGAAAGAAAATCATACATATTACTTTTTTCCTGGTTTATGAAAATATTCTAAATCAACAATAAGCTTTGATTTCAAAAGTAAATACACTACATGCACATTATGCTAACTAAGCTCCACTAGCAACTTTACACACACTCCCGAGTACAATTACAGAATTTTAGGACATGCTTTTGCATGTGTGACATATATTCCTTTTCATCTCTTAGACAACCTTAGAAATTTTGGACTTCGATCAGGTTACTGACATTCTGAATAGGAAACATGGATACCAGGAAACAAACATGTTTTAAGAGTGTCACCTACTGGCAAAATACACTTCTGCACAATTTCTTGAGTACATAGAAAATGCAGTTATTTTACCCAGCGCAGTAAGTTCAGGTTCATGATCCTATACAAGGTGTAATTGTTCATGAAGAACAGTGATCACAAAATTACTTTTAAATCAAAGAAAAAGACAAAAGGAAAATTACTTTCAGAAAGAATTTTTTCCTCCAGAACAGTATTAGATGCAGTTGCAATAAAACTGACAGAGAACAAAATTAAAAGGATCCTAAAAAAAAAAATCTAAGTTTAATAGTAGAGGAAGATGAGGGAAATGGAACAAAACAAGTAACTCTTCACCCATACAGTGAATCCAGTTCACTAGTCATTCAGATCATACAATTTCCCTTTAAAGAAGTTATTTTTGAAATTACCATTTGCATGAGAAAATTCATACCAAGCTCTACACTCAAGCAAATGTGTTACTTTTCCGAACAGCCATCCTCCTGCAAAGAAGACAAAAAATTTACCTATCATTATTTTTCAAAAAGGCTAGGAAGTAAAGCAGAAAGCTTAAAAATATATAATGGGAACGTTACCTGCAAATAATCAACCAAGACGAGACCAAGAACTTGGGCTGTGTTCACAGCTCATGTACTTCCCTCATCTTCCCTACTGAACCAGGGCAGTGCTCCAGGCCTGGGGAAGAGTGGCTGGAAAGCTCTCCTGGGAAAAAGGGCATTGAGGTGCTGGAGTATGTCCAGAAAACAACAGACCCGATGAAGGGTTTGGAGCATAAGTCTGACATGGAGCTGCTGAGGAAGCTGGGGTATAGCCTGGAGAAAAGGAGGCTCAGGGGTGACCCTATCGAGCTCTACAGCTACCTAACAGGAGGTTGTAGTGAGGTGGGGATCGGGCTATTGTCCCAGGCAGCTAGAGACAGGATGAGAGGAAATGGCCTCAAGCTGTGCCATGAGAGGTTGAGGTTGGAAATCAGTATTAATTTCTTCTCTGAAAGGGTTATTAAGCATTGAAATGGGCTGCCCAGAGATGTGGTGAAGCCATCATCTCTGGAGATGTTCAAGATACGAATGTACGTGGTACCTGGAGCCATGGTCCAGTTGACAAGGTGGTATTTGGTTTAAGGTTGGACTTGATTTTGGAGGTATTTTCCAACCTAAATGATTCTATGGTTCTGTGTAATACTGAGATACACGATAACTCAATAATTGTAGTCTTATTTGCAGCAAAAAGGCTCAAAGTTCCATAGACGCAGACAACAAAGAAAAACAAAAGATACCAAAATATCTTCTAAGTACTTGAGCTGAAACTATCAGCTTCAGTAGTTCTGAGTACCTGAATGCTTAGCAAATTAAGAAGCAATGTAAGTAGCTGCATATTTTATGATGCCACTCAGTTCCCCTGCCAAACTACATGCCATGTTTTGTCTCTTTCTTTAAAAAATGAAAGGAAATGCAACTATTGCCTCACCAGTATCTTTCTTCTCAGTCTTCAGATTTCAAAAGAGAGAAAACCAAAAGAAAAGAACACTGCTTCAGTCCTAGGTTAGCACACAGCGGCATCACAAGATATTATCAGCGCTGACATATTCCCATTTACTTTCTTGGATAATGAAACACTACATCAGTTCAATAGCTCAAAAGCTTCAGTAATCTGCTTCTCTTCCAATTGCTTTTATTGATTATATAGAATATCTAAACAGCTTTCAGCACAAAAAGGACTCAGCTAAGGCAGATTATTTAGCAGCTCTAATTATCGGTAATGCAAATCTCCCACTTGGAATGATTTACATTTGTTTCTTGTCCAGGACTGAGGTGTCAAAGATCAGATTAAGATGCTGAAATATGACTGTCAATAAACAATTTCAGAACCTTAACGCAGCTCAGAAAAACAGAATATCCATTATACATACTGCAATGATAACATTTCCATTGTAAACAATGTATTAATCTTCTATGACATATACATTTACTCCATTTTTTCCTTAACTTTATGTCCACATAATTTTCTCTTTAACATACCTACCTTACTTGCCCCTGAATGTAAACTAAAAATCACCCAGAGATTTATACCATTAAATAAAACTGGCACTCAAAAAGCTCTAGAAATAAGGATGCCTCAGAATCAGTCTTCTGTGCTCTACCTTCTTGTAACCCAAAATTTTACAGTAAGCTTTCAACATCTTCCACATTTTACAACATATTGCTATTATGAAATTGATCCCTGCAGTGAAACAGTATATCTTTGCACATAGTCACAGAGAAAGAAGAGACCTCTAACTATAGCAAGGCCACAAGTTTGATGACAAAAGCAAAATTCATCTTTGACTCACTTGAGGACTTCTCCAAACACCACCAAGTTCTAGCAGCATGTTTC
The DNA here is from genome assembly GCA_013399455.1 of Anthoscopus minutus. Lineage (NCBI taxonomy): Eukaryota > Metazoa > Chordata > Aves > Passeriformes > Paridae > Anthoscopus > Anthoscopus minutus. The sequence continues at coordinate 39,257 of VWYI01015915.1, read as the reverse complement.
ACCCTGAAACTGAAGGCCTTTCATTTACCTTCAAAAGTTCAGACTAGAATGTCTTTCCTGTGCAAACAAACAACTTTGACAAACTGAGCAAATGCTCTAAAAATCCTCTAATTTGCACATTTCAGACTAAGAAGACATGAAAAAAGTATGTTTTACTTGTAAATCCCAGCAAAATTCTTTTGAAGGAAATTCATACAGAAACATTAGGCCACTGTGAGCAAACCCACTAAAACAAATGTTTACATGTCACACCAAGATACTGCTTTATTTCTCATACTTATTTCTGTTCTTTTTCACTTTCTTAAAAACCCTCATTCCCTAATCACTTTTAAGTTTTACTGCATGAACAACATGATGAAATCCACTATAAAATCCTATCATCAGCAAATGATGCAGAGATGCCCCCTACCACATCTGGGGCCTTGACATTTTTGTCAAAAGAAGGACCGTCAGATGCACAGAGAAGACAGGTGTAGTGGTTATTTACACTATATATATATATATATCTGTAGGAAATATAAAAATTTTTCAACCCATTTCCATTTAATCTGTATCTTGACATAGAAATTTTTATTTTGGTTATAGCTTGTGCTACATCTTTCAGCACCCTTTCATATTTTACTCCCTAGTAAAGTCAACTTAATCATTATTGTCTACTCCCAGCATGAGTTTACACACAAGGAAACTATTAGAAAAATTGCAGAAATAAAGCTAAGGCAATTCACAGAAGGAAAAGGGCAATGGCAAGAGAGTATTAAAAGAAAATACCTTTTTAAACAATACTAAATAAAGACAGCAGATAGCACTTCATGTTCTACCACATAAAAATACAGATAGATTTTAACTAACACAGAGGTAACTCCCTTATTAAGAAAGATGTATGTTCACAAAACACATGAAGGGGAAAAAACAGTACTTACAACTGGGTTTTTTGTATCTGGGTCAAATTCTGTAGAATTTGCATCTGGAACAGAGTATCAAAGTAAACACAGTACATTTGCTCTACATGCACGACAAACTCATAACAGCTCTGTGGCACTTCAGGGCTTGTCTACATTTATGTTACAATCACACATGTTGAAATGCATCCTGCACCACTTCTGAAGCAATCACAGGAAGTACATGACCTCAGACACGTAAGTTCCCTTTCCTGCTTCCCAAAACACTTTCCTCTCAGCTCTTAGTATTAGAAATTCATTGATAAGTTAAATCTCTTCATACTACTACTGCAATGGCTCTTGTTTGGCCACTCTGGCTAATGAAGGCAAGTGAGAAAACCACTTCTCAGTTTTTACTTCTCACCATCAGCACACTTCAGAAAAGGACTACAGAGGTGAACTCTAAGCACACTTTCTTCTACACTCTTCAGATCAAAAAGCAGGTTTCAAACAATCTGCATAACAAAGAGCTCTTACTCCCTTGCACAGAGAGGTAGCACAGGATACTTAGCTGAAAATGATCTTGCTGCAAGAGCTAGGTATCTATCACAGGACCTGTAAACACTTCTAATTATAGACATACATTTCATATAGAGAATAAAAATTCCTCTAAACAAATGACATTCACACCAGCATCCTGAGCTCACCTTGCCAATTCAAACAGTTTCTTGCAAATTCCACAACTGCTAACTGCATTCCCAGGCAAACTCCTAGAAGAGAAAACAAAAGCTCCAGAATTTCCAGGACGAAAAATAGGACTGAATAAATACTTGCTGTTTTATCTTAAACTTGACTGCTTTGAAATCTTGGTATTCATTGCATTGACTTACAATAAGCTAAACCAAGAGTGGCTACTCAATGTAATTCTCACACTTCAAACTTGGCTACTTTCACACCATAAATACACGTGACACAATTATGCACTTTAAGCCCTTTCAGAGATATTTTACTCCTCTCATCTATTTTACCAGTAATTACTGCAAAGACAAACAGAGCTGAAAGCCTGGGTATACCCAGATTCAAACTTTGCTTTGGCAACTACTCAGACACTTAAAAAAAGTAAGAAATGTGGAGTAGGAAGCAAAGCCCCAGAGGCACTTACACAAACAGCACTTAGCTTATAGGCCAGATGACATCCTTGGACTTTACTGTAATAATCCATACCAGTAAATCAAAAAAACCATTTAATATAGCAAAAATGGTCCAAAGACACCCATGTTTTCTGCATACCATTTAATAAAAAGAATTATATTGATATGATTAAAATGAGAAGCCATTTTTGTACAAGACTCCATTTTTGTACATGCAAATTAAACCTTTGAAGAAGGGACTGTCTTTTTTTCCTTCCTCATACAGTAGATGTAGTACAGGACAATACTCCTGGGGATTCTTTACATGGCACATAGTCACAACATCACACATATTTCCCTAATGTGGGGGCTTGGGTTTTGTTTTTTTCTAATCAAATCAAGTAGCTTGCTATTCATTCCCTAAACACAGTAATTTCTCATTCTAATGACCTTACCAAGAAAAGGTTTTTTCTTTGTTCTTGCCCAGGAGATAGCTTGGAGCTTGCCTTCTGTTCCCCTAATTCCAAAACCTCCTGGGACCAGAATGCCACTGTAATGACAGCCATATAAAAAAGAATTAACATATAGAATCGAGCCAGCAGAGGAATCTACACAACTTGAAGACACTTGAGGTTGTAACTAAGCAAGGACAATTCATGAAAGGCATGTTTTATGTGACCATTCAGAATACAAAGAAATTAACTCTAATATTGGAGATTTCTTTCATCTACCGACCTCAATTCTCATCTGACCAATATCATACTTCAGTGAAATTCCCACTACTTAAATACTACTCAAATAAGCTAGCTACATATTCACTACCTAAAATCGTAATACACAAAGTTTAGATCTTCTAACACCAAAAAAATCCTAAATGCACCTAGACAAGAAACAACACCCCTTTAAAAATGCAAATTTAAATCCTAGCAATGATTCTTAACAGAGATATTTGCAGTGTGCACTTATGAGCATCTTTCACTCTGCTGCATGTTGACAATAAAAAAACCTTTGACAACTGATCTGCACTGTATAGAAAGTCCAGATATCCAAAAAAGCAAAACAACAACAAAAAAAATCAAAACCTGAAACCAACAACCTAAAAACTGCAATTTGTCTAAAAAGATTAAGCGAGCTTTGAGGATATATGTTGATACTTCAATTTGCTTAAGTTTTTCACCTTGCAATTTATCCTTTCACATTAAGTAACAAAAGTCTGGATGCACTGAGAAATTATTATTATTACATAAAATAAATATCATGGTCTGCATTTGGGATACAGAATGCTAATGTTACTTACTCTGCTTTGCACAGTTTGTGCCATGCCTGGTGATATTTCACTGAGTTCTCTGCTTCCATAGAACATTCAAGTTCTGTTGAATCTATGTACTAATAAAGAAAAACATGCAATGAAATGGTCTCTTCTTCCACAGAAAGAACAGCAAACAGTATATAATCAAGCATTAAGAGAAATTATTAAGAGTTTCAAGTGAATTTGCCAACAAACCTTTAACAATTTCACTGAAGACCCAGTATTTACTTTTAAGATCAAGTGCTTGCTCTAAATGCAGCAATCTGTACCCTTTTCTTTGCATATAGCTCAGGAGCTGTGTCTGCCTACAGCCCTGTTTGGCACCCTCCAGGTAAGCAGACTAACTAGAATGCTTTGTAACTCTGAACCCAGGTTACTCTCCTATAGCAACCAGGGCCAAACAAGGAGTGGTGCTGACCTTATCCTGTCATCCCAATGGAACGTGGACAGGATTTTTACTTTCCTGGCTTTTGGGTGCCACAGCTTGTCCACTCTTACTATAAGACTGGAAAAATCTGTATCATCTGTGAGAAAGGTGCTCCTGGGAACTCTTGGGTAGAAAGGGAGAAAACCTCATTATCTATGCCCTACTAGAAATACTGCATTAGAATCTCTAGTGTCATTAAAAAGCACAGCTCCTGATGCTCTGCTAGAGTGAAGTGAGGGGACTGTGTACTGCACTGGGGACACAAAAGATCAGAGTTTGATTCTGGGTTTTGGCAGTCTTTTTCTCAGATTAACATAATTAACCACATTCTGATGTTGAGTCCATCCTCCAAAAAAATGAGATCATCTGAAATGGCAGGACTCACCGGTGTGCAAGGAAAGGTAACTGACAAGGAGATGAAAGTTTCCCAGACAAGACTGCTCTCTAGCAAATATTTTCTACTTTTTCCACATTCCAGAAGGCAACAAAAATACAACAGAAAAATAACTACTTTTGAATGTTGCTATTCTATACTGCAAAACTATTACACAATCAACTAAAAAGACACTTGGATAACATGAGATTGGAAAGAGAAACTAATGACAGTTGGAGTTAATTGTATTTTCCTTGCCAAATATATTGAGAAGGAACATTTATCAGTTAAATAAGCATCAACATTCTGTCATTCAGATTAAGCAGTTCCTTCAGAGCATGGGATTGTACTGAGAGCCTTTGGGCATAAACACTAAAAGGAGGTTTGGACATGCAGTTAAGTACAGTGGAAGCTGTGTCTGTTAACATTTCAACACTGCACTCAGCAACCATCAGTTTTCAGGCTTGTTAATGCAGAAGCTCCACCAAAATTAAGACCATCTGCACTTGAAGCTTGCTGTGCATTTCCAGACAAGGCACCTTTCACCTTTTTTGCTAAAAGCAAAGCTACTTTTCATATCATAAAAATTTCCCATTCTGCAGCTGTCAGTACGAAACACTACAGTGACACAATCACATAAGCCAGAAAGGACTTTGGGAAGTCTCAGGTCTCACTCCCTGCTCAAAGCAAGTCAAATTAGAGCACGTTGCTTAGGATCATTTCCAGTCTAAAAATCTCCAGGGACCAATTCTGGTTGTTTCCATTTTCTTGCTTCTTCATGCACACAGAAACAACTTTTTAGAGCATTAGCTAATAATCTTCTCAGGGAACAAAAAAAAGGTTGACCACCTGCCACTTCTCCAAATCTAAATTATTGCCTTTTTTGTTCTTTTTTTGTTTTTCCAAGACTGGTACATTTACCCTTTTCTAGTCATAGAGTAATTAAATTAGAAAGGATCTCTAAGATCATTGAATAATCCAACTGTTAACCCAAGACTGCCAAGTTCACCATAAAACTATGTGTCATGAAAACAAGTGAAATCTAACTATGATAGTAAATGTAAATTTGCAGATAAAGTCTGCTTTTTCATCACAGACAGTTTTGGATAACTTCAGTCTTCCTTTCAGATCAGTTTAGTTTCAAACAAAATAATTAAACCTGTAAACATTTCTTTTAAAAAATGAGATGCTTGGCCAGTCTGTATTTATATGCATGACTGATTTTCTAATTTTCACATGAATTAAAACTGCCTCACATGATGGGAACTAGTAGGTTACCACAGAATGATACAATAGTAGAATCAAAGCATTCCTGAAAGCAAAAGCCAGAAATATCCTCACCATTAAATCCAGTTTGTAATTAATTGCCAATGCAGAGTGTTCCAGAGCTTTGAAAACAGATGCATAGCAGTCACTTAGTTTTGTGTACTTGCCGACGAGAGCTATGGAACACACCTTCAGCAACCTTTCGTATCTAACAAAAACAAGTTCTTCAGTTACTACACCAAATTTCACAAAATAAAATCATTTTAACAGTGTTTGCTTTTTCTTAACTCCACAAAATAGCTCCTAAAATTTCCAAACTGCCAATGGTTTTAAACACAGTGATTTCACAGGTGTTGATAAGCACTACACCCAGTCAGTCCAGTTTGGTGACTTCATAGCAGCTAAAACCTAACTTGAATTATAGCACTGCCACAGAAAGCAGCAGGGACATAGAATACCTGCAAGCCATTTTTTTCCACTTCATTAGAAGATCACTTGGCTGGTCATCAATAGGTAAATTTAGCCTCTGTTTAAAATACTTAATGATGCCTTGCTCCTCCAATAGGATTGGTACTCGGTAAGTAGAAGAAACATCATGAATAAATATCACCTGACAAAAAAAGGTAGAACATAAAAAACTTAAATGCATTTTTCATAGGAAACATTCATTCAACTTTTGGATACTTCATGCTTTTTTTATTCTAAACACATTCTGGTTTTTAAATACCTTCCTTTTGAATGAGCAGGACAGCATGACTAATATTTAAGGTTCCATTAAATCGTTAAGAAAAACGTTACTCAAAGAGTAAAAATTCGTTTTACTTCTACACACCATCATGCAGGCTTGTCAAGCCTATCAACGTATCAGTTTTAATGCAAACATCTGGCACCACAAGCTTACACAAATTCATGCTTGCTAGCACTTCCTCCCTCCCCTCTCACAAACCTGAAGAGTATTAACCACAAAAGCAAGAAAACAAATTAAACCTAATAAAACAGACCCAATTTAGTTGTGATAAAGTCTCCTAAAAGCATTTTGTGAAAACAGAAATATTTGTATACTTTCCCACAGATAATATTGTAGTACAGACCTGCTCAGGCTCCACATGACAAAACATGGAAATCTTCTCCTTCACAGCCATCTCTATGGGTTTTGCACTTCTGCAGACGATCTGTCATAACAGAAGGAAAAACTTCAAGTATTTACTAGGCAAACCAATAGAAGAGCCTCAATACTTCATAGACAAATTAACCTCCTTTGGAAGCAAAGCACAAACAAATGTGCCTTTTTTTACTCTTTCCCATCTTTTGGAGTTCTACGATATGTCACAGCTCACAAATATCTACTAGCAAGGCAGAAGTAAAAGACTTCAGTCACCTGCCCATACTGACCAATTTCCATTCAGCTTTCAATGGCACTCTCTGTAATATTGCTTTCTCAAATTCTTCTTTCTTGCAGCTACTATTGTAATAATCTTTGCCTCAAGTCTAGCAGCTCTGTACGTATGAATACAATTAATCAAATTAATTAAATTGAGAGCAATAATACTTAGCTTACATGCACGTTGCAGTATTTCAGCATTGTTTTAATTTACACATCATGACAAAAAGGAGGCCAAAGAAGAGAAAGCTAATTCACAATTGTATGGAGTTTTTACTGGTGCTGGTATTTTGCTGATACATGTAAACTCTAGTAATTTTATAAAATACTGATAATTTTTAACCAATGAAAAAAATAATTATATGCTTTGGTGTTTGTTGGAAAGGGTCTTTTTTTGCATTATGTAACTCTAGGCAACTAGATCAAAATGTAGAATTGCTCTAGTAAAGTGCCTACTGATTACTCAGTCTACTCCCTTAAGCCATTAAGTTTCCTGAAAGTGCAACAAAAAGTAGGATGATCCTGTTACAAGATTAGTTCATTACTTTCCCCATCTTTCTAGCAAATGCAATTACTTAATTTATCAAGCCCTTTTGCTCAGAAACTTGTAGCTGCCCTCTGATCACCTTGCTAATGCAGCTTAGCTACACTGATACTGATGGATCTAATTAACTTACCCTACCCTTAGAAGTAATTCTAGAAACAGAAAAAAAATGCCAAGGGAAAATTAGTGTGCTTTTAAATCAAAATGTCATTAAGAGACAATTTGTACATTCTATTCACTTAAGCACAATTCATATGTAAAATTTGGTATAGTTTGAAGCTGAAGGTATAATTCATAAACCTTGATATTATGACCACATGAGTAAACCCACTTTGAAATCTATCTTCCATCTCGCAGAGACAAATCTATAGTGCAGACACAGAAATCAAAAACACCTGAATCAGCATTAAAATAACAAATCCACAATAAAAATGGCAGAGATGCACAGGAAAGGAACATAACACACAGAAGATGAGGAACAATTGAATCCAACAGGGTGGCCCTGACAAGTGCATACTCTAAGTGCTGCATCAGAGTACAGGATCTCTGCAGCCACAGCCTGTTCATCTGGCACTCAGAACACCCAGGGGAGAACAGAGAGGCTCAGGTACACAGAACTGAGCAGCCACCCCAGGGATGCCAGGGAGCAGGCAGGGACACATCAGGGATTCAGAAGAGGATGAGCTGGGCTCAGCTCATGCAGCCTGGCAGCACAGCTCATGGAGGAAGCTTTCCTGGCTGCTGCTGTAGGAGCTGCCCCATGCCCTGCCCTGGCCAAGACAGCAACCATTTAAATACTGTCCTGAAGAAGCACTCAAGGAACTTTTTAAGAGCGCCAAGAGGCTACACCCTGAGTGAGATCTGTCCCTACTTCAGGTGTCAACAGCAGTCAAAACCAAAAAACGATACTGTGCTCCTGGCAGTCCCAGAACTGCCCCAGGCAAAAATCCTAGATGCAAGAGAGTGTCTATGTTTGTCTGTTCTTTTATTATACACACCCACTGAACAAGCTTTTTAAAGAAAAATTATTGTTTGGAGGGGAGGGAGGAGTCAGGCCCTGGCAATTGCCTTAAAGGCCCTCAAAAGCATAGGCAACCTTCCATATGCAGTTAGCACTCAAGAGGAATTTTGGAGATTAGGCCCTGAAACTTGGAGGACAATACAAGCATTACATTAGTAAAAGTCTTTCCTTCCACAAGCTGGTTATGATTACCACATCGCAACCATCTGACACCAAACACATCTTTCACACACCCTATTTCCAAATCCATTGGTTTTGTAGTTAAAAACACACTCATACAACATTCATAAACATTAAAAGGAAGACCTCAAAAAAGCCCAGAAAGAAGCAGAACACAAAATTTATTCGTGTGACTATCTTCTCAAGAATCATTCTTCTTTTTTGAGGATACACACATTGCTTTTTCTTAATAATGCATTCAAAAATGCTGAATGTTACAAGAGAGAAACATTCTAGGTATTCCTACAAGTGAATTGAGATTTCAAGTATTTTTAGCACTGAAGAATTATTTTTGTAAAAGGATGCCTTAGAAGAACACAGCTACAGTCCCAAGTTAGCTGGATTAAGTTAGCTTAGAGTGATTTTGAGTAATGTGATTTCCTGTGGCTTTAATGGAGTTATGCAGCACATATTTTGCATTTCTTCTAAAATTCTCACCTCTCCTGAGAGACTGTGGCTTATTCTCTGAACACAGATTATGCAAGGACATTTCCAGACCTATAAATAAAAATCTGTATTTTTTGACTCACCAAATCTGGAGACAAGCCTAGACCTCTCAGTGCTCGAACACTGTTCTGTGTTGGTTTTGTCTTCTGTTCACCAGTAGCATTAGGCTGGAAGGGCACATTTTGAAAGATCAAATAGCAACTCACATCTACTAAAAAAGTACTTATAGATTAAAAAAGAAAATTAATGGCAAGTAACAGTATTTGCAGGAAATAAACATATCCAAAGAGAGCCATAGCATGCCAGAAACAGAAATGGCACCACTGTTATTATTTGTACATGAAATACTGTGAAGAAACCACAGAGTTCCAATTCAGGTCAAGTTTATTATTGTTTTTGTTTTCAGAGAAAAACTTACGTATCATTGGTTCAGGCAGAAGAATATTCCAAAAGTTGGATTTGGATAAAAAATGGAGAATGTCCAACACAGCTTATAGCCTTCAGTGACTGTTCTTGGAATATTCAGGTGTAGTAAATAATTCTGTTCTCAAATAAACAGCATTAATCCTACCAACTGCTGTTCAATCATCTAATCAACAGCTGTAGTTGGTAATTATCTTTTTTGTCTGTAGAAGGTGAAATCTATCATCATTACAAACCTTTGCTTACCAAAATATCCCCAGTGAGTAATGAAGCAAAATGTAGAGTTCAAATGGAAAAATACTTCTAGTCCTGTATAAGGAGATATATTGGTCTTGACTTGACTACAGCATGCAAGGATTAATGAGACAAGTAAACAAATATAAAGCCAATATAGAGTAAAATTTATTTTATTAATTCTAATAATTTACCTGTGGTACTAGGCTAACATGGATATTACAGAAGTTCTCTCTTTTTGCTTTGAACTGAAACTGTCTAAATGCTTCAACAAATGGCATTCCTTCAATATCTCCAATTGTTCCACCCAGCTGAAAAGAAAATGGATGTCAGAGAGGCAGAAAGCAAAAACAAAAGAAAAAAAAGTCCCATATACTTCAAGATGTTTTCGGAAACTTTTATCTCAAAAAAGCCCCCCGACAATTGAAATTTGCAAAGATGCTCTACAAAGCGCTTTCATCTACTCTGCACAGTTTGTTTCCTGTGGAAAACATTAAACAATTTTCCAGTTTTGTTATGTTCACTCTCCACCAAATACATAAGCTTCCCACGGGAAAATGTGTGGTGCTGCTGAATAATACATGCTTCACACTGCCTTCAAAGTGGTGAACCAGTAATCAATAGTTAAGCTGATGTGAAGATTTTCATACAGAAAAACTTCATTTGTGATTAACTAAAGACAGACATTTCCCAGAATTATCACAGCTTTCCAACATCAATAATTGTTTATTACCAAACTAAAATGCAAGACTAAGTTTATGCTGAAATTTATTTATAAATACAGAAATCAGATGCTTTTCAAAGACACAGTGAGCTATAGCAGACTGAGCACTGAATAAAGCAGCTCTGCACACAAGTCTGATGAAATAGTTGTATTTCAGAATGATCTTCTTGTACCACCAAGTGGTTTTGGACAGAACTACAAATTTCTGTTCATGCAGTACCAGAAAATCTGACATTCGTACATCACACACACTTAGTCTAACTCCTTCAGGATTTTACAATGGAAAAAATGTTACCACTATTTTTAGAGTACTGAAGAAAAATAATTTTATCAGGCTGGAGCTATAAGTGTGCAACAAAAATAAAACAAAACAAAGAAAACGAAACCTGTAGTTTATGGACTGATATGACCATCACTTACTAATGTTTTTGTACAACTTTTCTACATACTTTTTCATATTTGTTTTAAATGAAATATTTGACTCCCACTTTGAACATCATAAAAAGATCTATAGATATACTGGTAAGTGTATTTCAATCGAGGCAGATTCTTCTGCATAAGAAACACTGAATAGTTCTGCTGCTGAGTCACAAATCTTATGGTACTACTGATTGCAGCAGTCACTTCTGCCACTAAATCCGTGACATCTGTCAAAATCTCAAGTATAATCTTTTTTGATTATTTTCTGCTGTAATAGTACTACTACCAATTACTGGCTTTCATGCAGTTATCTCAATGCCCTACTAAGGATGGGTAAAGCTCATGTTTCCATTGCAAAGAATATCAGCAGGTTAAGTAATTAACAAAGTTGCCTTCAAAGATCTTAAAGATAGCATCAGAAAGTGGGAAGCTAACTTAAACATTGTTTAAATATATTCCCTAAAGCATGACCACAAGCAACAAGATGAACATTTTAAGTTCTATGGAAAGCTAGAATGTTAAAGGCTCTCTTATGGACCATAGAAGATTTCAGGTATTACACAAGTTTTCTCAATACTATTAACAGTATAAAGCTTCAGTCAAATATCTGGATCTTGAAATAGCTCACATTACAGTAACTGCTTTAATTCTCTATGTTAATAAACTCTCAAGAAGCTTAGTTTCAGCTGTATTCTAGAGTGGATTTAGTCAAGTAAATAGAAGCTATAGAGGTAAGACCATACCTATCCCTCTCAGAGCAAACCAAAGAATATAGAATTCATCTTTGAATTTCTGCTCTCCATAAAACTTCAGTCTGATCTTTTTACAGGAAGTAGCAAAGAGAAAGCAAACGAGCTCATTGTGTTCACTGTAGTTACACAACCTAAAAAATTCCATACTTACCTCAATTACACAGATTTGTGGTTCTTTTTTGTCATCATCCACTGGAACTTTTGCCTGATTCATTACCCATTCCTGAACTGCATCAGTAATGTGTGGAACAACTACAAAACAAAACCAAAGAAGGCAAGCACAGCTTTCTTTAGGCACATATACTAACTTTTGCATGCAAAAGGGCTAAAGTGAACAGAAAGCCAAGAAGAAACTACTAGGTCCTTTCTCTAGCTCTCCCTTCCTCGAGCCCAGAAGCCAAACATTACAGGAAGGGATATCTTTTGGAAGGGATAAAGGAGTAAGGTGCAGGAGCAAGAAGCAGCCTGCTCTAGGTGATCCCTTCTTTTATGAAGACTGAATGGATTAGGACCCCACAAAATTAAAAATATTACCTTGAACGGTTTTTCCTAGATAATCACCATGTCTTTCTTTATTAATGACATGCTGATATATCTTTCCAGTGGTGATATTGTTATCTTTATAGAGATTGATGTCCAAAAATCTCTCATAATTTCCCAAATCTAAGTCAACTTCTCCACCGTCATTTAATACAAAAACTTCACCTGAAAAAAGAAAGCGAAAACAGACAGAAAAGCAATAAAATAACCAGAATTATTAAACACATAGCAGGAATATCACAGACATTTTAAAATTAAAGAAAAAAAAATTTAAATTATATATGACAATATATCAATAAAGCCCATACTGCAACTCAATCTGCATTGTCATTCTGTATGAATTAATATCCAGGTCATTAGTTTTATATGTAATGTCCATCCCTCAGACACATATAGTTTTGCAAATAAAATGTAAAATACCAAAATATTAAAGCAACATAACGTATTTAACCAGCATTTCAACAGCAGAATAATCCTTCATTGGAAGAAAACAATCTCTAGGAATCATAAATCAGCAACAAATAAAATATTCATTGACTCGCAGGAGAGAAAAACTATGCTTTTATAAGCATGAATTATTATACATGTTCAAAGTGTTTTGTTATAAATTCTTGTTGCTTGGATCTATTTTAATGACTGAGGCTCATATCAGGAGTAAAGTTGTGATGAACAAAAATGCTTCTTCAACCATGATCATCATTTCTGAGTTGGTTGTTTCATCCAGTATATTTGGTTCACCATGTCCACAGCAAGGATTATTTCTGACCCTGAAAAATGCACTTAAAATACCCTTCAAGTTCACACTCTTCTTAGCCCTCTGAAGAGTCTCTAAATTCTGAATCTAGTCAACTTCTGACAGAACTCAAGTTGCTAGATCTTGAGGTAAGCCTGGAAAGCTTTTCAGAAAAACTGTAAATATTCTGCCGTGACCCAAAAAATCAATGGCAAAACAAGTTATGTGACTAAATGCACACAAAAAAATGTGGACTACAGAATATCCCACCAAAGTACAGCACTCTACTTCAATGAACTGCCTAACAAATCACTCCAATGTGTACAATAGAGTGGAAAAATTATGCCTGGCTCTGCGAGGCACTTAATACATCCTTTATACTAAACCATCATTCTTGCCAAGAAGCAGAGTAGAATCAACATTTCTCTTCAGCAGGCCTTGGAAGAGAAGAATAAAAAAAAAATTATTAAAGAACCTCTACAGTTTACTGGAAATCACTAAATCATATTAATCATATTTCTGTCCTAATGTTATTGAAAGAAGCTTGCCATTCTGGCTCATGTAACTTCCATGTACTACACAGCAAACCAGTGTTTCTTCACAAGAAGAGGGAAAATTTTCAGTGATAAAAAGAATTGCATGCCATAATGTTCTGCCTCCTCTGCATGTTTTCCAGGGAAGGAAGACATCCTCACAATCTCAAGTCACCACAGGAGTCGTATGACCCACCCAACTGCTTAAGCAGCAGCACATGTGCTCCTTCAAGTGCAGTAAATTTTGCTTTTAAAAAGAGGTCTGATGTGCTCTGCTCTTCCTCCACTTAAAAAGAAAAGTAGTTTTTTTTTAGTCAAGGAGATACACATGTTCATCTTCAGTTCCAAAAATTTTGGTGCAGACTAAAAATAAGCAAATAAAATCCAAAATATAAAAATAATTAGAAATGTCTGCTGACTGAAGGCACTTTGAAAACCATTGTTTTTAATAAATGTACAAGTAACAAGCCACAGAGCTGAAGGAACATTCAACATTATGAAGAAAATGTCTTGTAACTCATCAGCAACAGTCAATACAATCAATGTGGCTTAGAGAACAAACCAATCAAATTATGCATCTACTTTAAAATCAGCATTAGCAGGTTCTCTGAGCTTCACTAATGTTTTTAACCAGATTTATTTTACAAAAATGAAAACTTAAGCTAAGTCTCATGAAGGCACTGCCATTAGAAGGCACTGATACCCAGAGAACAGCATTCTCAAGTAATTGTTAAGGAATTAAGTTTCAAGTAAGTTTCATAGCACTATTTAAAAGGCATTTTTAACCAAGTTGACCTGAAGATAGCATTAACTGAATAAGGCCTACAGCTAGGATTTTCCCAGTAAAGTGGTATTTTAAAGAAAGGAAGCATCTGCTCATAACAGTATCTTCCAAAAAACAGGCTTCTGTTTCTTAACTTAGAGTAGACAGTGACCTTGCGAACACAGAATAAGCAATAAACTTTCAAAATAATGATAAAACAACCTGTAAATACCATACTACCAGCTCCTTAAAAATAAAACTAGAACATGTTATTGTAAATACAAACGTTTAAAAAGGGAACAGCACAAATCTTCATACCATGTTCATATGGTGAAAAGGTTCCAGCATCTATGTTTATGTAAGGATCAATTTTGATGGCAGTGACACGCAGACCGCATGATTTCAGAATGGTGCCAATGCTGCTTGCAATGATCCCTTTGCCAATGCCCGAGATGACACCACCAGTTACCAGGATGTACTTCATTGGAAAATCAGCACACGTGCACAGACCTTGAGCTGGAAATCTAAAACAACAAAGATGTGCATCTGGTGAAATGTAAATTAATGTCTGGGAAGATCAGAGACTCAATCTGCAAAGAATCTAAATTGAAACAACCTTCAGCAACATACAATAAAAATGACCATTTTGGAATGCTGGAGGATTCACCTCTCCCAGGTTATACATCAGTGTGTAAGATAAACAGGATCACCTAAACAGGCTCTGATGAGGCTGAGTGACACACAGAGCCAAGGTATTCATAAACAGTTCTACACAGAAAGGTGTTGGGGGGAAAATCCACAAAAGGACTACCAAAACTTCTTACTGTTTATACATTTTAGCAAACAAAGGCAGCAGTGTTCATCAGCTACAAGCTGCATTTTTCCACCCACCTGAGACAGGATGACATGAATCTCATCTGTAAACTAATTCCATTCAGGTGGCTGTGGAGGCTAATCACTGAACAATTCCTGAACAGTGACAGCATAGCTCATCATAGAGCAAGAACTCTAGGGCCAAGAAAATCTTTCCTTACTTCAATGCCCAATTCACCCAAAACAACATGCAACAGCAAGAGATCTAATGGCTCTGAGTACAAATCAAAGCAGTGTGGTTCTTCAGTTGCTGGTATGAAGCAGTAGGTAGTCAATGAACATTTTAGTTCTTTGTTATTATTCTAAAGTAGCATAAATAAGGCCTGGATCTTCAGGAGACTGAATTCAGGAGTGTAACATTGTTTGTTATCGATGCTCCTACATTTCTGGTAATAGGAATTAATAAACTATTTGCTTGTCAATATGATCGAAAGGACGACCGTAACCATTAAATGTATTTAACTCAGGAGAAAAAAGGAATGTCAGGAATGAACTTTTCCCTCCCGTTTGATTTTAATATATAATTTTTTTAATAGCAAAGATTTTAAGACTTGGACCCTACTACCTCTGTTTCAGACTATTCCTTCAGAACTCAGCCAACTTAGCTGTCAATATTTACATCATCAACTTCTACACCATTTTCAAGGCTCTTTTCAGGCAAACGGGGGATAATTTCAACAACGGTATATATCTTGAGTACATGCCACTTTAGAACTCTTAAATCTCACTTACAGAAACCAAAATGAAAAGTTTGATGTGATTTTAGCAAAAACAGCGATATCCCAGAAGCTTCAAAAAACGCGCTTATTTGAAATAGATACAGAGAACTGCAGGTGGTGTGGGAAGTCACTTGTAGAAGACGAAGGAAATAGGAGAGGGAGAGCTGAAAGCGAATACTGCAAGAAATCATTTTGCTGGGACATGGCACATGAATTAATCTGTCCAGCCTTATCTACAGGAGCTGCCGCCTCCGGCAGGGATTTGTGGGCGCTGCACCCCGAACGTGCCGCACCGCGGGAGCGCTCGGGGCGCGGCAGGGAGAGGCCTCTGACTTACGTAGGTGTTAAAGGCGGCTGCTCCGACCAGAGCCCGGCAGCGCAGTCGAGGAGCGCCCGCCGCGGGAGAGCCGAGCCCGAGGCACCGCCGGGGCGGGAGCGGCACCTGCCCGGGGGCACAGCTCCTGCAGGTAACGCGCCGTCAGCAGGGACGGCTCACGCGCGGGGACCGGGGCCACCCTCGCTGGGGGCACCCCCGCTGGGGACACCCTCGCTGGGGACAGCCCCTCTGGGGCCACCTCCTCTGGGGACACCCCCGGCGCCACAGGTGCCGCGCTCCGCCCGGGCCGGCCCCTTGCCGCGGCGCTGCCGGAAGTGGCGCACGCGGAAGCGGCGCGCAGCCGGGACCGCGTTTCCGCAGCAGCGCCGGCTCGGCCCCAGCGCGNCGCCCCTGAGCCATGTTGCGAGGCCTGGGCAGCTGGCTGGGGCTGGAGCGGGCGGGCGAGGAGCAGCTGCTGCCCGCCGGCAAGAGGAGCGACCCCGCGGAGCAGGAGCGGGAGGAGGAGGAGGAGGAGGAGGCAGGGCCGGCCGGGCAGGAGCAGGGCGAGCTGCCGGGGGACTCGGAGGCGCTGCTCAGCCAGGCCAAGGGGTTCGGCAGTGAGTGTCCCGGGGCTGCTGGCTTTCAAATATGAGCTAAGGAGACAAGGCTGCAAATGTGCCTCTCGGTTATCGCCTCTTTCAGAGCTGTTTTTAAAGGAGCAGCCTTCCTTAAGTATCTGTTCTGTTGGCACTATGGGAGGAGGTCTGTGTGTGGAGAGAATAGATCTGTCTGCATAGGCTGATGTACTTCATGGATTGCTGTGGGCGTTTGTGATTTTTTCTACAGGAAAATAATGGAGTTTATTGAACATGTTTGCAGTCTTAGAATCACAGAATGGTTTGGGTTGGAAAGGACTTGAAGATAATCTCATTCCAACCCCCCTGCCATGCGCAGGGTCATCTTTTGCTAGACCAGGCTTAAAGCCCCATGCAGCTTGGCCTTGAAATGCTGCCAGGGATGGAGCAAAGCTGTAATTTGCCATAAAAATCCTGCTTTACTGTAGTGAATGCTTGGATAAAATTAGTCCAAAGTACAGACCTATACTCATTACTAAAGTTTTTTTTCAAAAGGGATTTTTGATTTTTTAGAATTGATGCTCTGAAGTTCTGGATTAGTATGATCTGAGAGGTTAATCTGAGCTGGTTCGTTACTGTTTGTTGTCTTGGGCAACCTGAACTGCAACAGTTTAGTCTGTGCAGTTTCATCAAATACCTGTCTAGGTGTGGTAAATTGATTCTAATCTACTGCTTGCTCTGATTGTTCTAATCTACAAATTGTTCTGATTGTTCAGCAACGAAAAAGGACTTTGAGTTTCAGGGGAAGAATAAGTATTGATTATTATTTACATAAAGACCTGTCCCATAACTTGCTCTGTAAGTGAAAATTTGGTTTAGTGGTCAATAGGTCCATTGTCTGTGACACCAGAGTAGATTGTGGTGGAAAGACTTTCTTGCTGTTTTAACATATAATCCTAGAAACATCTGCATGGCCAACCACCTGGGTAGCTGTGTAAAAAGATTCCCTTGGCAGATAAAAAATTTTACTGGCAAAACCAAAGCCTTATAGACATTATTTTTTGCTCATTATCGTGCCATTACAGAAATAATGAGCGTTTTGCCAATGTGAACTAATAACAGAAATATTGCTAGATACATATTCTTAATACAGGTATAGACTGGTAAGATGGAAGATTAATTTCTTAGTCATTTGAAAGTGTTATTTTCCACCACTAATCCTATTTTTCTAAGGCTAAGTATCACTCTTTCTGCAGTTTTATAAGTACCTTAGTTTGAAACAACATTTGCCCTTATTGGAAATAAAAAGCATTTTGCTTATCAGCATGGTTCCAGGACTGGGCAAAACCACTTTGTGCAATAATGCCAGAATGTCACCAGGCAGCAAATGTCTCTGCACTTTTGCACCTAAAACAATTGCATATGAGAGATTTTTCCAGAGATACATTAAACAGCCAATAAAAGCTGTTGAGGAGTGAGCAGTCAATAGGTTACTGCTTCCTCTACTCTCATAAGGGAAATAATATATGTGTCTATATCAAAAATGTAGAACTTAACCTTTTTTTATACCTGAATCATGTGATGGGTTATAAAGCCTGATGACAGATATAGAAGATGCTAGTAAGTACTTGAAGGACGTTTGGTACTGCCATTCTGTGACTTGTAAGCAAAAGTTCCATATAAAAATTGTCTTAAGGCTTGGCTAGACCTCTGCATATTTTGCTATTGATGTGGTGATATTGTAACAAAAGAACATTTTATCCTGCACAGAGAATAGTCAGCTTTTCAGAAGGTGACATCAGTGTTCCAAAGTAACTCATTCTACAAGTGGCTAACAGCCCTGTGTTAAAGGAACTTTTTTTTTTCATTATAAGATTAGTTTTTACATTTCTAACCCAGAAGGAAACTGTATTTTTTTTGAGAGTTCTTGAGAAGGAAGGTGGTCTTTTGTTTTAAACAGAAGTGCTGGGTTTTGGTGGGGTTTTGTTAATTTGTTTTTGGGGATTGGTTGGTTGGTTGATTGGTTTTTTTGACAACTCCCTTTATAAAAGTCAAAGGTGATTTTCTGGAATAACTGAAATATGTGACTTCTGTTGAGCTGACTACCAAGCAGTATCCCCAGATCCCATTTTTTAGGGCTGTTCTCCAGGCACTCCTCTTCCAATTTATATTCATCCCACATGAAGGCTCCAGTATTTATTCTTGTTAAATTTAATGCTATTGATGTTTGTCCAAATGTTCCACTCTATCTATAACCCTCTGCAATTTTTTTATTTACTATGGCACTTACACAATGTATGTATGGGAACTGAGGTACTGCAGTCCTAATGCAACCTTCCAGATATAATTAAGTGCTTGTGACATCATGCCATCTGAGAAATAGTGCCAATGTTTTAAAATCACTTGTCTGTAAGCTGATACTTGATGTTCCATCTTGCAAGTTTGTTCTCCTTAATTAGAGTAATACAGTGCAGATAGCCATGCTTTGTGTGCATAGTTCTTTCCCTGCCACCTCTCTTCAACACTGCTAATGAGTCTTTGAGAATATTTTTCATTGCTGTTCTGACACTGAATATTTTCAGAAAATATGGCTCAGAAAAATGAGCCAACAGGGCCACTGCTTTTCATGGAGTTAAAAAGAGGAAGACAATGCAAGATAGATAAGGGCAAACATCAAGAGCAAGCCTCTATGCTAAGACTTTTGAAGGAGGTGCCTGAAATATTATATGGATTTGCTGCCTCAGTTTATAAGACTTTATTTGGCATGTTGATTTTCTTTAAAAAATATTCTTTTTTGATACTGTGGCCAAGTTATTTTATGGCTTAATGTCTCCAAAACACTGACATGAAATCAGGGAAGACACATTGCTTTATAAGATTCATTGGAAAGGAGTATTTCCAGGACCATTAGCAATGTTTGATTTAGTAAACAAGGTTCATGTATAAATATTTGATTCACAGAAAATTGTAATCATCATCATTAAAGAATATAAACTAGAAAAGGATAAATAGAATTGTAAGAATTTTTTGTAGGCCAGAAGCCAGGTTATTTTGAAAGAAACTTTTAAGTAGGTATCCAAATGTGTAAAGAGGAGGAAAAATACATGTAGAAAGAGAACTGGATGTAAAGAAATCTATTCTCAGATCTTTCTTTTTTTGTCTATGAAAGGTTACCTCTTCAATTTTGCCTCTGCTGCTACAAAAAAGATATCCGAGTCTGTTGCTGAAACAGCACAGACAATAAAGAAGACCGTAGAAGAAGGAAAAATTGACAGTATCATCGATAAGGTAATTTATTTATAGACACTCTATTTGGAAGATCTGTTTGCTTACCATTGTTACAACATATGGCAAATCTGGCATTTGATAACATTTCTTTCAGCTGTCTTTAAATATTGTCTTTCAAGAGATACTATGCATCTCTGTCATGATGAATGATATAACTGAAATGTTTATTCATGGTAGAGTTACCAAACAATCACTGTTTTTCTCAGTGGTGCACCTGTGTTTAGTTCTTTCAAGATGTTGATATACTGGAAAAAGACCAGAAGAAAGTATGAAAAATGCTGATATAGGTGGAAGAGCTGGAAGAATTTGAGACAGGCAGTTGGGGAACATCTGTCCCAAGATATATGGACTGGTTTCTTTTGGCCCCTCAGCTCATTTAGTTGGAAAAAGGGACGAGGTAGCTTGCATCTTAAAGGCACCCCTGTGCAAAAGTCAGAATTAGCTTGGTATTGTACATATTGCATCCTAGGACTCTAGGGATGTAGAGATACACTTTCATAAGAACCAGTGAGCTCATGAAACAGTATCTTGTTACTGTCCTGTTCTTTTCCCTACTCTGACCCTGCCATGTTGTTCTTGCCCTCTCTGTTCCTGTCAGCTCCAGTTGCTTAACTTGTGCCAGCAAGTGTTCTTCTAGTGCTTTAAGCCACAAACTTGGCAGAAGGAAAAGGAAAAAAAAAAGGCAGCAGAAAGTTACATTAAGTGTTCTGTCTTTGCTATTGAGAGTATCTTGGAAGGGAAAGGGAACGCTGGTCAAAACCATCTCAACTGTAGTAGGACTGTGCATCCAGGAGTGTCTGATGCAGGCAAACTGCTTTTCCTGTTCTTGTCTCTCAGACAGCCCTCCTGGGGAACTACAGCATTGCCTGTTTATTTTTTTTAATACAGTAGAATTCTGCTTCTTGATATAATTAGTGTTCATGTTGTCTTCCAGACAAATCATCAAATGACATCAAATTAATTTCTATTATGATCATCTTCAGATTTCATTGACAGTTGTCTATATAATAATAGCAGAGATCTATCTTCTTCTACAGAAATATCAGTCTAATGTAATTTTGATCTACATCAGAGAGGAAAAATCAAGTAACAAGGTTATTTGTTAATTTAATGCACTAATAATAATGCCTCTAAGAAAATGTAGCTAAGTAGCATATTTTATGCCTAAAATACCATTTTCTTTTTTCTTTAAATGTCTTAGAGTAATATGAATTCTCTGTTTTGATTAATCAGTATTACATAGAGGAGAAACAAGATTATACCTGTATCATCATAAAGCTTTCTTCTTATACCGTGTAGATTATTTTATTCCATGAGTAGAAAAAAATTAACATAACTTTAAACTGGAAGGAACCACAATAATCCATTTGTATAACAGATTAGTCAGTAGTTTGACGCTACTGAAGTTCTCTCACTGATAGTAATCTTAAACTGAAATACTGGGTCACTGAAGGAAAAAAGAAGTGTAGCAATTTATCAGGATTTAGCTTGAAGACTTCTGTGCATTCTGGCAACTTGTTAATCCAGAGACCTCACTGCATAAAAGCTGTATCTCGTGAGTGGTTTATGTATTCATTTCTAGCTTCATTTTTTTTGCTTCTGCTTTCAACCACAGAACACCTGCATTCTTACTTCTAGATTATGGCATTCCAAATTCTGAGACCATTCTCCATTTTTTTAATTCTAAATTAAATACAGAATTTTTCTACATACGATTTTTTAAATAAAAATTTGTCAACAACTTAAGTGGAGAAGTTATTGCAGCTTAGCAGATGTTCTGAAATCCAACTTTACAACTTGAAAGTCCAGTTTCTTGTAATGGATATATTTCTTAGGCAATTCTTGAAAATTCTGGAAGTCCAAAGATATTTCAAAGTGTTAGTGCCTTAAAAACATGTTTAAATAAGTCTAAACAGTCTACGTTATCTGTATTTGATACAGTGGGACAGTAAGGATATGCACAGGATGCCAGTGTTCAAATTATCAGCTAAGATTTTCCATCTTTTTTCCTTGTCCCCTGAACTTGGTAAAACTATAAATTAGTTTAATTCTTTTTATAGATGATTACTTATATAATTATATTTAATTATTTAGTTTTAAATGCAAAATCAAATGTTTCAGTAAAAGGAAGTGTATAATTGATATGAAATACCTTTAACTTACAGGAAGGGCCACCATGGATATAAGAATATGCACTGTATTTGAAAGCACATTCTGACTAAACATAAAACAGGAAGAGTAAATTCTATTAATTTTTTTTAATTGTGGTTGCCTAATTTTTATTTTAGACAATTATTGGAGACTTTCAGAAGGAACAGAAGAAATTTGTCCAAGAGCAGCAAACAAAAAAATCAGGTAATGTATACTTTTTTGATGATGCCTATCATCACATAAGTGAAACCTTTCTTAAAGCTAGATAATTGAGCTCTATCTAAAAACTAATCTATCAAAACACTATTTAATTAAATATGTTATGACAGAACTTAATGCATATGGTGGGATAGGAAGATTATATTTTTAAGTGAGGTACACTATGTAGTTGGTTTAGATTTGCTTTTTAACCAAATTCTGCTTTGTGAAATAAACTCAAATGATCACCATGCTAGCAAAGTTTTCTCACATTGTGTTTCATCTTTTATCTTTCCTTATGCGTTACCTGAATGCAATAATTTCTGACAGTTTGAGTAACTAGTGACTCTGATAATCTTTAAAATGAGCTGGTTTTAAAATGGATTGTGATAAAAATTATCACGGTGTTTGTACTTAGTATGTTAGTCTGGTTTCTTCTTGCAAGATTGCTTATGGGATTGTGTTGTCTGCATTTCTGTCTTTTTGTCTGTTATGTTAGTAAACTTGGGATTTTCTTAATGTATTTCTAAAAGCTTCATGAAAATAGGCAGTTAGATTTGCCAGAGGAGGACTAACAGATGGCCTGACTGAAAGCATCAGCATCTGATGTGGATCCATGTGGCTGAAAGATCGTGCTGATGTCAGCTGCATAGGCAAATAAGTGGTGTTAGTTTAAGGGCACAAGAATTATTTATCTGCTACAGCTGTGTCAGATTGTCTCTGTAGGCTGAATTTGCATTGACAGTGAAGAGATTGATAAATAAATATCTGTACATGTACAGTAATTTATTTTTGTCTCTGTACAGCCCAAAGAACTATTTTGAAAGTATTTGCATAATGATACAAACCAGCTGAACTGGAGTAGACTTACTCAGTGTGTAATGGGTTGTAATTCATAACAAATTTATAACATTTTTCTCCATTGTTAAAGAATTGGTGTCTTCTGGGTGTAAGTTACTTTGCAAATTTAATTTAGACAAAGCTTACACATTTAAAGTGGATCTGGAAATAATATTTGCAGGCAACTTAACCAGTTATACAGCACTACTTCAGTAGCTAAACTAAGAGGCACCAAATTCTAACTGGTGCACCCTGCAAAGAAATCCCCATAGTTTTATTTTTACAATAGCAGAGATCAGCAGTTATTTAGTTATTATTTTTTTACCTCTGATAAGCAACGATCTATTCCTAGGGTTTCTCTCTTATGCCATGGACTTAGTTTAGGCAAAAGAGACAATGACTTAGCCTACTAGTGTAACTTACTTTTGTGACACTCTATGTTACCTGATGTAAGATCTGTTACTTGGAGAGGGGTTTTTTTCAAATAATATAAATGCAATTATCTTCCTCCTTTCAATACTAGAAGCAGCAGTGCCTCCCTGGGTTGACAGCAATGAAGAAGAGACAATTCAACAACAAATACTGGCCTTATCAGCAGTAAGTATTTCACTTCCCATAAGATTTGAAATTTTCTCTTTGAGAAATTATAACAACTGTTTGGGTTTTTTTAAGTAAATTTATTAAATTATGTGTTTTCAGTCTGTCACCACACCTGTGCAAGAGTAAATAGTTCTATCAGTTTCAACTTGAACTGAAGCAGATCCTCAGTATAGTTTCTATTTTTTATAAAGGCTTCACATATTGCTTTGCTGGTCTTGTGTGTGAAATAGGGTGTCCTTTTTCTGATATCATTTAATGGCCATAAATATGTTCTTCAAAGGATAAACGGAATTTTCTGCGGGATCCTCCAGCCGGTGTGCAGTTTCATTTTGATTTTGATCAAATGTACCCTGTTGCACTGGTGATGTTACAAGAAGATGAGCTTCTCAATAGGATGAGGTTTGACCTTGTTCCCAAACAGTAAGTAATTTCTGCTGGTAACTGTATCATCATGCTTTTAATGTGTCTATAGATACTCATAGACTACTCCTTGTTCTTTTCACTTCCTTTAATTTTTTGTTTTTCCAATGTGTACATATATTTTTATGTGCTAGTGTCCAATACATGGAGTATTGCATGTGCATTGCAGTTTAGCAATTTGAGGTAAGAAAAGGAGTATATCTGTGAGAGAAAACTAATAAGGACCTATTGATTAAAGTATGGGAGAGGGTCTCAGTATTTCTATGTCCAGTGTGCTAAATTAATTTTTTTTTTCTCCAAATAAAGGTAAAGGCAATAATAAAAATGTTCAGATCTGTTGTGTAGCTGACATCCCAAAAAGGTGATTACAAATAGAGACTGCCTCTGGGGAAATGGTGATAGAATGTGTCACAAAAAAGCAGCAATTCAAGCAAGAAAAACTGGGTTTGGATAGAAAATGGCAAAAGCTCTGTGTTGCAGAGCTTTATTCCAGAGCTGTTATTCCCTGCCCAGTCCCAGACTCTGTTCCTAATGCTTGTTTCACAAGTCAGCTTTCTATTTAAGTGGGAGTTCCCAACATTAGTCTCCTTGTCTAAGGATGGAAACGGAAAGAAAATCTTTCCTTGTGACATCTTCTTAAATCTCTTCCTTTTATAAACCTTCCCAGCTTCTCATTCCGTTTACCTTCTTTGTTGTCAGTTCTGAAAATCTGCCCATATTCTCTGATGCTCTGTCTTCAGCCTCTGGTCATGCTATCCTTGCCTTTTCTGCCCCATTGCTTAATTTTTTTTTTTTGCCTGTTCTTAGTCTCAGTGGTTACTGTTTGCCTGACTAGGTGTGAAGGTAACTTTGTTCCTTCTTAACCTACACAGGTTCCTCCCCACAGGTCTTACTATTTTGGCCTTCTGTTGGCTGTGGGTTAAAGTTGGGTCTTTTCTTTCTTGCTGGAGGAATTTCAGAGGGAAATGTTACCTGAAGTAGGGGATAGTCTCCCACTTACCAGAGCTGGTCGTTTCCAAGATGGCAGTCTCTGGTTACTAAAGGTTCTGTGGATGTGCTGAAAGCCAAGCTGATAGTGAAATAGTACTGCTGCAATCTAGGAATGGCTTCTGCCACCACAGATGTTCCAGTTCCACCTGATGTCTAGGGAAGACATAGATAATTACAGTTTGACAGTAATAGAGTGTTTGGCTTAGATAGGAAGAGAACAGGTTTGTCTGGCTTGTTGGGTTTGATTACCTAGTTTGTCAGGAGAGATGGAACATCTCACATCCATATGATGGAACATCATATTTTTCCATACTATGTATTGCTGCATGCTGTTAAGCTTTTTCTAGAGTTATAACTTTACTATTGTCGGTTCAAGTCAATTGCAAATGTCTTGTGAAAGATCAGGAACTTCTAAAATGATGGACTTTTAGAATGTATAAATTTCTTTAAGTTTTTACTTAAATATCAGCTATGTCTACTCCTCCTGTCTGCATATTTAATTTTATTTCACTGCTAGATGGTAAAAGGAACCATATTCCAAATGCAATAATCAAAATCTGTTTGTTGTCTCTAGTGTAAAGGAGGAGGTGTTCTGGAGGAATTATTTCTACAGGGTGTCCCTAATTAAACAGTCTGCGCAAATCACCGCGCTTGCAGCTCAACAGCAAGCAGCAGGAAAGGAAGAGAGCAAAAGCAGAGAAGAGGATAGTGAACTGAAAGGTATGGGAAACATTTGTCTTAGCACAGTTCATTAACTTAGTGTCACACTGTTAGCTAAAATCGGAAGGAAAACTTTCCAAACAATGTTAAAATTGACAACATAAAGAGCAGTCTTCTAATGAAAGCTTTCAGTTGCACATGTAATACCTATATGCATGTGCAGCATCAAATTTTCACAATTTTTGTAAGTTCAATTAATTACCATGCCTAGCAAGTACATCCAATAGGAGAACACTTGTCCTTCTAACCCTTCCTTGGATCTGCCCATTGGAGCCCCTCCAAGGATTCTTAGCCCTGTATCTTGTTACATCTACAAAGTATCTTATTATTTCAGCCCAGGTGCTAGTGCAAAACAGGATGTCCTTGTTAGAAATGCTTTTTCTTGAAAATAAGAATGTGGCATAATATGTGAGAAATGGTAACTAATGTTCTGAAGTGTGAGAAAGTGCTAGAAACTATACAGCTATATATTAAAAAAGCTACAAATAGAGTAAAAAAGCTAAAAATCTTTAGGCATCAACAAATGCTC
Source organism: Anthoscopus minutus (assembly GCA_013399455.1). Lineage (NCBI taxonomy): Eukaryota > Metazoa > Chordata > Aves > Passeriformes > Paridae > Anthoscopus > Anthoscopus minutus. Next base: position 12,921 of record VWYI01015915.1, on the reverse strand, counting down.
ACCATATAAATCAGGTGACATCACATTTTTATCCTGGATTGCCTGTTAAATCAGGGCTTCTTTCACCATGCTTGGTGTCTTTGTGTAGACTGGGGAAGAGAAGACTCCTGGTGCTTTTGAGCTGTTTTCCATTTTCAGCCAACTTTTTCAGAAGAGGAGAAATCTCAGGCAGAGAATTGTACTTGGCTTATGATGGCTCATGACCATTTGTGGTCTTAGGTGTGATTTTCGACTTGTCAGAAAGAAGTAGGAGATTCCTTTGGTTCACTTGATCAGACAGCAGGTACTAGCCAACCCAGCCAGCTGGATTATGGTTTGCTCTTGGCTTTTCTCATCTCTCATGCCAAACAGAAGTTAGTGAGTGATACAGGGTAGAACAACTGTGGTGGTGGAGTGCAGAGTGTGGAAAGGCCCATAATGTATTGTGAAAACAGAAAAAATTAGGATCAGGGGTTTACCTGGGATTCAGTCCTGAGCTGAAAAAGCTACTTCAACAAAGGTGGCTTCAGTTACATTGATCAGTTTCTTCAGGTGATTCTTACTGACCCTCTTACAAACCACTGGACCTCTTTGCATGTTAACAGATTCTGCAAGCAGGAATATCTGTGGCTTAAAGAGTATAAAGCAGTTAGTTACTGGCAGAAATACAAAAGATAACCATTGCTCTACCTAGCTTAACCTAGGTAGACTCACCACCCCTGGTAAGACAGCTGAAGGATCTCAGCGGGCTGGGTAGGCATTGGACAGAAGGAGAAAACCTTTACTGCACCTTGGAATGGTTCTATATCCCCAGTTTCAATGAATTGTCATCCATGAAATCCACTAATACTTAGTCCTATTGACACTGCTGGCCTGATTGACAGTCAGCTGATCACTGCCAAGTTAAGTTTTTTAACCTCCTTTTTGAATATAATAATCTTTCCATATAGGTATTTTTCCTCTTGAGACACATTGCTTATTCTTTTTACAGACTTTTTCACGGGTCTTTTGCACAGCTTAATAATCTACATAGTCTGAGCTAAGATTACTCAGCTGGGTCTTTGCTTCTTGGATGGGCAGCTGAAATTTGGGATGAAGGGGAGGCTGTAGATGGAGAGCTGGGCTTTCATGTTGCATATGTGCCTTTGTTGTTAAGTTTGTCTAGTGCTTCTCATAGGTTTTGTTTGGAGTGTGCCTGTGTCAGCCTAGGCAAGGTCCCCATCTAGAGTGGAAGAAGTAGTTTTCTCTGAGTATGTTCTGTATCAATCAATCTGACAGGACAGGCTACTCCGGAATATACTGTAGACCAAGAGGCACCAATTCCCACTGCTTTTATTTAGGACAGTTGTTTATTTTCCCAAAACTATGTCTGTTTTAACTGAAGTGTCTCAACTTTATAGGAGAGATGGCATCTGATCCTATTGAACAACAAAAATGTCGTGTTTGGGTCATCCAGACCCCATTCAGTCAAAGTGAAGGTTGCTGGATTCCAGTAAAATTCCCATTGTGACTAAGGCAAAATATATCTTCATTTTTAAAAACAGAAAAACTCCACTGTCTTTTGGCCTATTGCAGCTCTTCTACAGTTCAAACCACCAGTGGGGGATATGCAGATAGATTTACTAATGACTACATGTTGTGTAATGGCAAAGATACATGTACCAGACTATAGTAAATGCATGTTTTGTTTGTCTCATAAATTGCATAGATTTGGGAAGCTCTGAATCATACATGTTAATTTTGGTTTAAGTAACCTTTTTAAAAGTTGGATTTCCTAATTAGAGGCTAAAACTGGAAGTAATTGTCTGTTGGTAGTTTTTCCTAATGTTCAGTGTTTCTTCTTAAAGCTGAGTGTCTATAAAATAGAACTGTCAGCCTTCCAATCCTCTGTCTCTTCCTTAGCTGCTCTTTTCAGAAAGTTAAATGAGCATGGTTGATTGCAGGGAAAAGAGAAAAGACAAATGGAAGACATTCCACATTCTAGGGTAAAGGCTGTGTAAGATCTATAACAAAATGCCAAGTCCTAGCCCTTCTCTAGGTATTAGTCGCTCTGTAGTCAGGAACTAAGTCACCTTGGGATGAGAGCACACCGCAGTGGAGGAGATAGTGCCTGGCCAGTAGGTCCAGAATGACGATAACTTTAGGTCAGTCACACCTGAGTGGGGCCTGGCCCAGTGCAGAGCAGCTCTGTGACTTCTGCACAAGGGCAGCAGGTGAGGCCTGGGGCACTTCTCTTGAAAAACAAAGAGTTACTGCCATGTCCTACAGCTTCCCCAAGCAGGGAATGCTGGAGCCTCTTTGCTGCAGTGTTGGGTGCAGTGAGAAATCCTCTGGAGATAGGAAAGTGGAAGGAAGAGAGAAGATGGGACAGAGCAGTGGGCATTGGGCAGATGAGCTATAAAAGCAGTGACAGCTACCAATTAGGAAATGATTTTAATTAAAACTGACCTTAATTTTAAAAATTAAACACAAAAACAATCAGGAATTGCTGATCTAGCAGGAAGGCTCCAGCTTGGCACCCTGTAGGAGGCAGAGCTGCAAGCTCAGAGCTGCTGTGCATGTTTAAGCAAAGAGAACTGGTAAGCAAGCACTCCACCACTATCACAGGCTCTGTATGTTAATTGTTCTTGTAGCCACCTGGCTCTTCATTGTAACTCCTCTCCCCTGAATGTTGTACGAGGAAGAAAGCTGGGATGTTCCTTTACCTGCCAGGGAAAAGATCTGACCTTGCTTGTAAACAATCATTGTCATCCTAGCACCATGCTCTAAATAGAGAATGCGCACAGCAAGTTCTCTTAGGAAATTGAGACCAGCTTCTAGGGTTTGTTTCACAGTGACTTCCTTTGCCTGTGTGAAAGGTAAGGCTGGAGAACACTATTCTCATGTGCCCTTAGGGGTATGCATAGTACATGTGCAGTCTGCTCTGCCCAAGAGCTAACTGGCACCCATGTCAGCAGTAGTACCCAGTGAGAGGAGTTTGAGTAGTTCTGTGATAGACAGTGCCAGACTTCATGACTAAATATATGCATTTGTAACTTTGAAGATGTTGGGAAGTCATTTTGAAGGTCAGAGGGGTCCTGTCTATTCAGTTTGGAGCCATAAAGCGGAAATGGCTTGCTAAATTTGTCTTAATTAAGAACAGAAAATTGTTTCTCTTTGTTTTTGAAAATAGTTCACCTGTTGCTAAATTTAGCCTTTAACCACAAGGTTTCCTTAAAATACAGTATTTCCTTGTATATTTAATAGCTTTGCAAATTAAATGATATTTTTATATATTTAAATGTTGCCTACCTTTTTTTTTCCCTTGATAGAAACAGTAAGGCCGAAAACACCACCTGTTACAATAAAGCCTCAAATAAAATCACAAGAGGTAAGAATGCTGTTACATTTTATCTGGGCTTATGTATGTGAAGCTGTTCCTTAATAAGTAATTATGCATCTTTTTGAGTAAGTTCTGCTGTGAAACCATAATAATATAGTATCTGACAGTCCTAACCTGCTGCTGTTTTCCTGTGATGTTAATTTTTAGCATATAATCTTGAAACTCATTTTCATAGCAGAAACAGTAGTCTATGTGAAAAATGTTTGTCTTGGCATCCTGCACATTATGATGTGATTTTACTGTCAAGAATGGAATTTCCAAAATGTTTGAAGTAGAGGGTTAGGATTGCATTGAGACACAAGCAGTACCTTCATAAAAATATATTTGTGTGCTGTGTTCTGTCCAACTCTTCAAGCTGTGGTCAGGCTGAAGTACAGAAAATCTAAATGGTGCGTTGCAATAGCAACACTGCCTTATTTCACTTTTGCTTGGTACTGCAAAAACCTTTACCTTAGACACATGATGGCCCTTGTTCATTTCTGGATTGTAAAATTGGTGCCAGAGAACACTCTTGGCAGAAGCAGAGCTGTGCATTCACTTGCCAATAATATGCAGAGGGCAAAAATTTCTAAAGAGTAGTCCTCTATAAATCTTAACTTTGGAGTAGAAAACTATTACTGACTTGCAGTCAAATTCTTAATATTTAGGTCCTGTTCTAAACTACTCAGGAGTTTATTACTGTTTTTGAAGATTACAAACTAAGAATTAAAGTTGTTAAGAGATCACAAAAAGACAGCCTAGAATGTAAAGCAGATCATTTTCAGTACAGCTATGTAACATTTTCGTTTGTACAAAAATACTCTTAAGGAAAAGTAGCCAATAAAGAAAAATAGCTGTGATAGTAATGTCAACTCTATTTAAAAGCAGTCACATGAATGGAAGTATGTACTGGTGATTTGTTTTACCCTGTCTGGATAAATTTATACTAAAGTGTCTTGTTGCAGGATGAGGAAGAGATTTCCACAAGTCCAGGTGTATCAGAATTTGTGAGTGATGCTTTTGATACCTGTAATCTGAATCAGGAGGATCTAAGAAAAGAAATGGAACAATTAGTGCTAGATAAAAAGAAAGAAGAGACTTCAGTAGTAGAAGGTAAAGCTACTATTACCTCTGTTTCTTAAATAGATCAATTCTAAGACAGGATGATTTAAAAGAAAAAAAAGTTGTAATTCTGTTTAGAAAAGTAGACCTGTGACCGTTTTTTCCAAAGTGTATGAAAAAACTTTCATTGAGATATTGCAGAAATTAATGATAATTTTTCACCATGATCAAACCACATCTTATACAGAGTGTTAACTGTGAGTGGTTTCAATCCAAAGAACCGAAGAGTTTTAGGTTGCTCTTTTGTGAAAGTGAGTGTGGGGTATTTTTTCCTTTTTATCTCCTCTTTTCTCTTTCGTAGATTCTTCTGCATATTAATTTTTTTCTTTAATTGACATCCTTGTAGGTAAACTACAGTATTTGAATGTCAGGCCCTATTGTCTTCTTTTGGCACCAGCTAAAAAGGCATAATTTGTACCAGACTAGAGCTTGAAGAGACCTTGGCCAATAAAGGTTTACAGGCATTTGGAAGAGTTAAAATTTAACAAATAGTTCTGAGAATGACAAGAAATTACGTGGAGCTTATTAATTAAAATATTTCAGAAGAAATAATATCAGTGTAAAGAGCATAAAAACAGTCTGTGATAATGTGACTGGCCATACATAATTTACTATGACAACACTTGTGTATGTAGATACTTATCACAATTTTGCAGAATCATCTTAGAATGTGCTTTGGATTTTGAAACACTATTTTCTGGTTTTTTTCCTGTTCAGTACATAGCCAAGCTTGAGGAATTGTAATGAGTAATACCAGTTTCTTGCATCTGTTTCTTTCATGGAAGTGTTTCAATAGGTCATTAATGGGTTACTTGTTCAGAGAGATCTCAGTTGGCCAGACTGACTTGGACTCTGGAATTGCGTACCTGCCCATCTAGGCTGAAGTACCAACCAAGGTGTAACACACCAAATGCCCATCTCCTCCCCCACACTCTTGCCTATTTTTGGTAGAGCTAATTAAAACAGAGATTAACAACACAGGAATGCCTTCTGACTCATTTTTTGCCCTGAAGTATGAAATATGATTACCTTTAACCCTGATTAAATGAGCTTGCCTAGCTACAAATGTCAGTGAGGAGAGTATCTTCTTCTTTATCTTAAACTAGCCACAGTACTTGATCTTGATTTCTTTTTTCCATAACAGTATATCCACACTTTTACAAACTTCATTTTTTTTAATGGAGATTTAAAATTGCAAAGGGAGATTCAGTTGATAGTAGAGTGAAAGACTCTAGATAATGACTTAGCTGTGTATTTGCATTTTTTATATCTTTATTATACTATGCATATAGGAATATAGCCTTGTATATTAATTAATTCCTATCTGTGATCAATAGGAAGGTGAAATTTCTGAAGTTCGTTTTGTCTCTAAGAAGAATAGTCCGTAAAGTTTAGAGGATATAAGAGAGATTCAGTGCAAATTCATCTGGTTTTATATAAATAAGCAACATTCAATATTATCGGTTTAATTTTTACACATTGTCTCTTGTAGAAGAAACTGCTGATTGGGAAAAGGAATTACAACAAGAACTTCAAGAGTATGAGGTGGTGACAGAATCAGAAAAGCGTGATGAAAACTGGGATAAAGAAATAGAAGAAATGCTGCAAGAAGAAAATTAAACATTTTTACAAAATTACTATAACCCAAAGCTCTTTCGGAGGATTTATATGGATTTCTGCTTTTGTATTTTGCTTACAAAAATATCTCCAGAAGACATAAAAGAATCTAAAGTCGTTATAATTCCATATGGGAATACAACCAGTATTTCTGTTCTTTATATGAGCAGTTTCTGAACTTCTATGTTCTTCAAAAGAAAAAAAAAAGAGGAGGGAGATACTGCAGGTTGTAATTAAAAGTAATAACATTAATACATGAAGCAGTGGTTCAATTTGAGGCATTTTTAGGTGATCAACAAACTCTTCAAAGAGATTTCTTAATCTGAGAATTGCTTTTTTTTCCTACAGCCTTCTGTTTGGGATGTAAAAATTGATGTTGTAACTTAGTCCTTGACAACAATTCTCTCTTGAAATTTGCACTCTGATCCCTGTATAATCTGTAAATGTGTATTATTTTAAGGTACTTGTAGTTGGTAGATTTCACATGTATTTAACTTCTTTAATGTATGTAGCCAAAGAATTTATAGAAAACCCTATCGAATCACTTTCAAGGATTTGGCAAAACATACTAATGCAGACTCCAGAAGAAGCTGATTATTTATCAGTCAGGCAGCAAACATTAAGCATTTAAGTTAGGATAGAGTTAGTAACTGCTTGAATTAAATTTGGGGTTGTTAATCATATTGAGATATTGCCTTTCCCCACAGAGAGAAATGGTTTAATGCATTCTTTCTGTAGAAGGGTGTTATGTTTCCATTTAATTTTACTGTCTCAGCTGAGAGCAAATTAAATGCTTCTTATTTTAAGTGCTGGAACATTTATGTAAAAACTGTCACTGGTTTGGACATCTTTATTAAATATTGTAAATATGTATAAAATTGGTTCATTTATTTGGAGGGGACACAGTGAGGAGTAAATATGCTTCAGACACAGATTTTAAAAATACACTTTTTCACAGTGCTTATGACATAGAATTTTGATTTCAAAATGGGAGGCTTTTCCCTAAAAGGTCTAGCATTCTTCATAGGCATTTGGATGTTTCCTGTGGTTATGCCATTAAGTCAGTACTTTTATATATAGATAAATTAAAAATATATATTCTGTTTGTCATCTGTTTCGTAAACTTCTATGACAAAGCTTTCACGAAATTCCAAATACAAAGGAAGATGGGTAAAATTAAGTAGGTCAGAGCCATTAAGCACAATTGAATTATTAGCATGTTACATATAGTAAGCTCTGTCTTAATAACAATTCTGCAGAAGACTTTTGTGAAGAGACTGAAGAGATTATAGCTGTCATTACTCAGTCAATATTAATCCTGTGGGAAATAAAAAGAGCTAAGTAGTTTCCACTGCTGTTGCTGTAAGAAAGGACTATTTTAAATGGTCTCCATTAGCAACTTGGACAGAAAGTTCTTCTCTATTTCTCATTATGGAAAAGGAATTGTTTTAAACCTTCATACATTTGGCCTGTCAAAGTAGTTTATTGTCATACACTTTTTTAACTGCAAACCATTTAAAGCACAGTTTATATTTTTATAGTGTTTTTCACTAAGTTAACAGATGCGAGGTAAGTCACAGTAAATAAGAGATACTTAAGGAGCTTTTTGTATCTAGGATTAATTAAAGACAACAAAAGTTAAATCTGTTATGCTTATAAAAATAAGACTGTTCACAGCTCGATGGTTACTCTTGACAAATACAACTGCTGGAGATGTTAGAATCTGTCTACTGTGCAGTTTGACATGGCGCCTTTTAAAAAATGGGTAGTTCTGTTCTGATAGTGGCAAAATCCAAAATCACTGCTCCAAAAGTCTGCTTTCTTAAAAACAAGCTTTGATCATTCCTAATATTTTCAAGTGTATGATGGCCTTACTTGCATGGGGCTGGTACCTCAAGCCTCATTTTTCTTTTCATGTAAGCATAACCTATATAGTGGTCATAGATATTAAATTCCATTTCTCATAAAAGATGGTTCCTTCATATAAAATTTTCATTTTTCCCTTTTCATGAAAAGCAAGCATATCTATAAAATAAAAGAAACCAACCCACTGCTTAAATTTGCATTTAAAAAAGAATGTAGCAAGGCTTAATCTTACTTGAACTCTGATATTTAAACTCTCTTATCAAAAGTCGTATTTATATTTTCAAATCTGGAGATCTGGTTTTAAGCTGGAAAACTGAAGCAAATTCTCCATAATCCTGCAGTTTTAAGGCCTGGCCTATGCCTTTCATTTAGGTAGGTGCTACAAGTGCCTAGCAGTTCTTATTGTGCATGGGAAGAGGGAAGGTTTCTACATTCCACTTACCACATAAGAGGAGCACAGGTAGACCTTTTCCCATTGCAACCTTTGCACCCAAATATGTCATAATAGTATATTATATATGCAAGTGTTCTGGTCTTAACAGCATTTTTCCAAGCACTGGGATGGTGTAGATGCTAAAATCCTGCAAAACAGTGCCATGAAACCAGTGCCAAAATGAAACCAAAAATGAATGTAAATAGCATCATCCTGTGGATACAGTGTGACAGAAAGTACAGTTGTTCAAAACATTGAGAAGCAAACAACAAATCAAAAGATAGTTAATAAATTTTCTTAGAAGCTAAACTTGCAGGCTTTTTAACTTTTGGGAAATGGGGCAAAGATCACCCAGGAATTATGTAGGTTAGCTTAGAATAGCTCTGAGATACCAATATCTCCACTTATTCTATGCACTGAAAAATTATCTTCAGCTATTAGTTCATAATTCAAGTGGGTGTTAATACCTGTACGGAATTTTAAAAATTTAATAAACTATCTGGAGGAAGAGGTAAGATTGTAAAATCTAGGAATAAGAAAAGTGTAATGAAAAGTTCCCCTACATTTTTATTTAATCACTTATAGATGATCTGTTACCAAAATTAATCAAAGCTTTCAGTTTTCTGAATTGTTCTAGTAAACTTGTAATTTTTTTAGTTTTTGCCTCTATTTTTTTTTCCTTGCTGTTTTGTGATCTTGGTGGTCAGTGGGGTGAAATATGTAGTAGTGAAGTGCAGGATGTCAATTTTAATCTCATGCATTTAAAGAATAACCCTATGTACAGGAGTCTGTTGCTGAACTGGGAGATGCATCATTGAACTGTTGGCCATTCACATATTACTGACTTCTACTTTGCAATATCTGTTTCATAGAAAGGAGCAAAGTGTGCCTGGTTACTTCTCTCTGCACTGCCAAGCTGTATCGGGCCCTCAGTCCTGGGGCTGTGACAAGAACGTGGTTGTACCATTAGTGCCATTTTTTCTGGTCATAAAAATATGAACCAGGCACAGTTAGGGTGATAAAAATCCTATCTATAAGGATCCTCAGGTCCAGCTTATTAGGTGGAAAACACCAAAGATGCATACCCTCCATGACACATGTACAATTCTTATAGATTTTGCAAATTGGCATATCTGACAAGAGCCCTGCAATTAGCAATGTGCCTAGTGAAGTAATCCCCACAGTTTTGGTACCTTCAAAATTCTCCCCACCTTCAGTGGGGACCAGGCCCTGTTTACAAAAATACGTCTTGAAAAGCTAGTTTCGGCCTTGGTTTCTAAGGAGAGCCAAGGTAGCATAGGGGTCCTGGAATTTGTTTTGTCTTGCTGCCTTGGAAAATGGTAAACTAAGCTAATGCTTTAGCAAAGCTACAATAAGAAGCTACAAAACTACGAATATGTGTAAAGAATTCAGACAGTATATAAAGAAAAAAGGTAAAAACCAATACTGTTTACCACCCTGATGATGGTTGCAGGTTCAATTCAGCAGAAGTCTATAAGATGTATTCTCTGGCCTGACACTGTTATGTCTCAGTAAGTGCTGACTGATAGATCTGTAACAGCAGTACAGTAGCCTAGCCTTAAACAACATCATCCATTAGTAGATTTTCCTTCCAAATTACTAATTTTCAATGCTTTACTCCTTTGTTTTAAGCATTTGGATAGTTTCTGTGTGCTGGATCATCATTCTGATTTTTTTAACAAAATGGCAAGTCAATTTCTTGCTATATTTTCTTTGTAAATGTTATAGAAACATTTTGTAAATGTTTGTATAGAAACAGTTTGTAAATGTTATAGAAACTATTGGAGAAAACAATTTCTACAAAAATATCAGAAGACATGGCTTTGTATTGAGTTTTTCATGGGAGGTCTTGGGTCTCAAAGAGACAAGAGCAGTTGTTGGTTGCTGTAAAGTTGTTTATTGTATGAATGCATCAGTCTTGAAGGCAAAGAGTTCAGAGTATTAAAGTCCATGCTGAAAGCTTTTCTGGCATAGATTCCCGATATTCTAAGCAGCAGTGGCTTCCTGGCACAAAGTCCCAATGATCTGGGCAGCAACAGCAGAAGCTCTTGTGACAGTTTCTTCCTTCTGTGTGATTACTCTTTCACCTCAATACAGGGGATTATATTCATAAATCATCCAATCAGCTAAAAACACAATTCTAAAACATTCACTCTTCTAACAACATTCAATCTAAGCTTAATATATGAAAGTAGTGTCAGTTTTACCTAAAATTTACATATAGAGCATTATCTGTTTATGTGAATAATACTATTTGTTCTATCTAGAAATGCAAGCTGTGTTTTCATTATGTCTAGTTATGTCTAGTGTTACACTTCTGTAAAGTGTAACACTATTGAACTTTAGGCTTTAGGGCTTTTTACTAGCTAACACAGTCTCTTAACGCACTTGAGATATATTTCTGCTTACTTAAAACTAAAATTTACACTCTTAATATCTGTGTGGTTCAATATGTTTTAGTTTCTTTAAAGGTTGTAATTTAATCCCTGCATTTTTTTTCTCTCTCTCGGAGACTTGGAGAAGCTTCTATTTCATGCATTCCAACAGCTTTGTTTTATTTTCAGTATAGCCCAGCATTTTCTGAAGTTAAATAGACAGAAAAGACCATGCATTATAAATGCAAACCCACCTGTGTCAGTCTATACTAAAGAAATTATAATGTACTTTTCAGCTGTTACTTTTAACTAGATACCATTGAGAGACAAAAGGCAGCCAAAATAATTAACATTTGCTTGTCACATGATCATTTGTAATGAGATGACTGTAGAAATGAAGAATGAAATCACTTGCTTCATTTTCTAAAAGACTGGTTTTCACTATGGACAGGTTGCGGACATCTTCCTTTGCTAATTCCTTTGGAATTCATGAATCTATGAGAAACCTCTCCAGATAAACTTGGGAGGTATAATTAACTCAAAACTACATAGGCAGATAGGGTATTTTTTCTCGATGTGATTCTGGCAAATGCCTTTTTTTAAGTGATTTATATAAAATTAGAAGGATAAATATTTGATGCCCCTCTTTGATGCATGTTGCTCTAAAGAAAACCATGCTTAGTGGGGTTTTTTAAACTTGTATGCCTGCATAAAACCTTTATTCCGCAGTTGCTTTTATTTATTTCTTCTCATGGCTATAGTTCCCCTACACAAATGTGAAGGTTTAAGAGCCAGCTAAAGCTGCTGCTTTTCTGCATTTCCTCTCCTTCCCAATTAAACCAATTTACCTCACAGTCAAATAATAGCCAGAGAATGGTTTGATACACCCAGCTTCTTGTCCCACTTACTTCAGAAATGTTTTAATGCTGGCCTTGTGCCCTTTGATGCTAGCAATTTAAACATCAGTTTTGGTTCTGCTGCGTCATCACCACCTTTTCATCCTGCATCATGTGTAACAAGATTTTCAAGCCCATGACGTGCTGGGTGGGTAAAAGGTCCTGTTCTAAGGATGTTACTGGGATGCAGAGCAGCTTCCACAGATATTTGCTGGATGTGGATGTGGAAACCGTGGTCTCGTGCTGGGATGCAGTGTCAAAAAATGAGTGGGCATGTCCATGGAAGAGCAGGAACCATTGTCTAGGTGAACATACTGGTGCAAAGGATCTTTCAGGTGGAGGAATGTTGTTATCCAACCCACTCTGGGTTTCTCTGGCCGTGGATGTACTTATTAGTCAGCTGACATGTCTGAGCACATGTTGAAAACAGAATGCTTAAAAGCAATTAGAAAGATCACTAATGTTTGCCCTGAGTCAGCTGGCAATCTCTCCCTCCTGGCCACTGCGCTATTCCCAGTGNGGAAGGAAGGAAAAGAAAATCACCAGCAAATTTAAGACAAAGGTGCAAGAGCAGCTTCTGGCCTGGGTATCAGGCCCCCAGTCCTGGCTGCTGTAACTCAGGAAAGGAGCAGTTTTAGAGTGAGCAGTGCCAGGTCACCTGAGCCCCACACCAACCACCTGCCTCCTTACCATGGCTCCTTTTCCTATCCCAGTGGCTGACATCTGAATTCTATTGCAAAGTATGTTTGCACAAACATGCACCTGGCTATTGTTCTTATTCATAAAAAAAGTACAGCTCCTTTTTAAAATTACTTCATTATTTCCCTGGTATTGGGTAAGAATTATTGATGTGTGAAGAGGGAAAATCTTTTTATTGGTCTTGAATTTACCTGAGAAATGGATGATAGGAAAACAGAAGAATTTGACTTTGCCTTCTTTGCATGTCCCACAAGTTAACTTTCTTGAGCCAGGCAAGAACTTTCAAACTTCACTTTTTTCATTTTAACGGGGGCAGTTTTCCATATACCAAATAGTGTGTACCAGCTTTCTTCAGAACTCACCTTTGGAGGTCATTTTGTGGAAGTGAGGTGTGACAGGCAACAAGCACATACGAGAAAGCACCATCCAGCTGGAGACATCCTGGTTTCATTTTCTGTATTTCTCCTCATCTCATCCGACATGTACCCCAGCTATGACATATAGCTATGTCATTGTTGGTTTAACCCCCAACACGGGGGTTGCTTTGGCTGA
>VWYI01015913.1:0-19176 GCA_013399455.1 Anthoscopus minutus | reverse complement strand
TTTTTAAAAACAGTTGGGCAACATGTAGACTGTGCTTAGAAAAGGGCCTGAATGTCTGCATTGCTGCAACTCAGGAACAACTACTGTAACATTTCCCATTTTCTTAAACTGAATGATGTATGAAAATCATACAAAAATTGTGGCAGATGGATTTTTCCCCAAAGGTAATGCCCCATTAAATAAAGGAAATAAGAGAAAAAAAAATTTGGACTGAAGACCTCATTCTAGAANNAGAGAAAAAAAAAATTTGGACTGAAGACCTCATTCTAGAAGTACAACAATGGTATTTTGGCCTGCAGGGACACAGCTCTAATGATTTTAGCAACTTCATGGTGTGCATTGCAGTCCAGTCACTTAAAGGCAGTGAAAGAACCCTGCACTGGGCAGGAAGTTTTCATTTAGTCAACATGTGCAATAAAAATGAGCACAAAGCCACCACAAGGAAGTGGAAAAAGTGATTTAAAAATAATCCAAAATCATAATCTTGATCAGCCTAAATATTGGTCTGTAGGAGACACTGAACAAGTTACCATAAACTTAAAGGGTTTGGGGATAAAGGATTATTGAATAGACAAAACTATTATCAACTACACCTGTGTGGATATTCTTTCAAAATTCTCACCACTTCCCCAATACCTAACAGCAAAATGTCTAATTTAAGTAAACAAATAAATAAATAAATTTGGTGGGGAACTGTTCTACACCAATCTGTTGGTTACCATCACTCTTTCTACATCTTCAGTCTTGAAGGTGGTTTTGGACACCAAGACAACCAGAGCTGATGTCTACTCCCACCCAAATCACACAGAAAATCAAGTCTGTGTGTGCATTGTACAAATGTATATGTAAATATATATTTATCCACATCCCCTCCATGTGTGTATATAGGAGCCATATTTGCATACATGTAAATGTTTATATGCACCCAGAGAGAAAATTTCTATGTGAATACAGAGCAAACAAATGTGAGCAAATGCTATGTGAGTGTTGGTTGTGGTCTTCTCGCTCTATACTAAAAATCAGCAGCCTATGTGTATTGCACCCTGAAAGCACAATATGTTTGATTACTGGAGCTGCAGAGACTGTCAAGATCCCAGAACCTGAGAATGGTGAATCTGACATAAGGCTTAGAAAAGTGATGCCTGTCCCAAACCAAAATATTTTTCAGAAAAATTCACCTCCTTTGCTTCCTCAAGGACACAGTTAATCAAATGACTCTTATTATCTGAAACATAAGCAAGATCTACTCCCCAAGCTGTAAAAAAAAAAAGAGAATAGAGATGTTCTCATTGAAACTAAAAACCTAGGCTCAAGGGGCTAAAGCACCAGGAAAATAAAGACAGCACATAGCCCTCAGTAGGTTTTGCCAGACAGAAAACCACTACTAACAAACATTACAGCTTGCATGAGTAGCTCAGACCAGGAGAAGCTGAACCAAGGGAAGGCTAAGGAAAGTGTGCTGAGCAGTTCAGAGCTACTCTGGTCAAGAACACTTGACCACCAGAAGGTCAAGGTGCATCCACACTGCTGGTAAAACTGTTTTAAAACCGAGCTGTGCAGTATTACTTTTGATTCAGGATGCCAACACTGTCTTAGATATCATTCTCCACTGCCATTTCCAGTTGGCTAGAGGATAATAAACTAACAAAGATGCAACATGAGTAATTAGGATTGCATTTGCATTGTACAGGAGCCAAGCTTAGAATACCCAGTACAATCAGTGAAAGGCTTCTCTGGATCTGATCTGACTGCTCACAGAGTATAAGGCGGCTACATGAAACTGGATCAAACCCCATCACTCATCTTCTTTCCAAGCTGTGCACCAAAAGACTGGAGACTAGGTAGCATTATCTGGAAACAGTTAAATTTCAGATAGTCAGATTTCAAATTCTTTGTATTTTATTTTCTCTGTTAACTTCTAAATATAAGTGTCAACATCACTACAGTGAGCCTGGCTGAAGTGAAAGAGAGTAAAGGCTTATTTTCAATCTACTTGTTGCAGAGATAAAGTGGTACATTTAGGATGGAATGTTTCCCTAGAGACACTGGACTAGTGGAAAGGCAAGGGAGCATTGGGAGAGACCTTCTCTTTGAATCTGTGCTTTGGGAACCTCGGAGGCACAGAGCACAGCATGGCAGTCCACAGAGGACCTGAGGAGGGCTGCATTGCAAGCTGCCAGGAAAAACAGGGAACTTGCAGCAGCCCATGGGAATTTCATCCCTGCCTCAGAGCACAAAGGGACTCGATGTATAGCTGTGAGCAATCCCTGAGGTATTAAATGTTTAGCTGGGAGCAATCCCCCAGGTGTTAAAGCCTTGTGTTGGGCAACCTGGCACGTTTCTGACGGACCAAAGCGGCCTGGAAACAGAAACGGAGGTTCTGAGAATGAACAGTGCCATGCACGCAAAAAAGTTTCGAGTTCTGATACAGGCCACTGCAGGCATGCAAATCCAAAGAGATATGAATTATTTATTTTGTTAAGTTTAGTGTATCTAGTGGAAACCAGGAACAATTAAGAGTACAGTTGATTTCCAAAGATGTCTGCCAGTGGCCCACATGTTTTTCCTAAGCCCTTGTTTAAGTATTACCAGCATTTCCAAAATGATAATACCTACACTAAAATATTAATTACCTGAATAGATTTAAGCCACATACTCAGTAATTTATCTGCTAGAGCAATTATACATCTAATATATTTATTAGTCTAGTGAAATGAGCTCTAAGTTAAAGACTGAAATTCTTTATCTTTGCTGCAATATACAAAGCCAAAATGGAATGTCCTATAAATATTAAAGACAGCTACTAGTAAAAGTCAGATAGTTCAAAGTTAAGTAGAATGATCTGTTGTCCCTAAGCACTGATTCACATATTCCCTGAAACATCTAAGAATTTATCTGTTCTAACCTCCACTGAGCAGTATTGTTGCTAATTGAACATGGAGAGTGGGTTTGTTCCATCAGATGTGTTCATTTCTTCTAAGAACACCCTATGGAATATCAAATGTACTAAATATAGCTGTCAACATTAAAAGCCTGCAACTAGAAAGTGCTATTAAAGGGCTAAGTGTACTTCACTTGGCATTATAAAGCCAAAGCCCTCTTTAAAGATACATCATGTTATTAGAGACTATTCACATTAATGCAAAAATCATCATTCTTAATATATTTTACAAGGCATGCCTAGGCTACTTCCAGGCTCAAGAGTTCCTCAATTTCTCCCACATTTACTGGTAATTACATAAATGAATCAATAGTGTTTCAAGGAGGACAAGGAGAGAACTCCAACAAATCCATACCCTTGCTATCCACTGCAAACCACCTGTGTCCAGGTAAAGCTTCAAAAGCAGAAATGATACATCATCTGTAAATACCAACTTCTTATGCTGTTGGATTTACCATTGCAGTGTCATGGTGCTAATACATTTTCAAATCATTACAATGTTTTTTAGGAAAAATGGAGAGATTCCTAGGAAAGCTTATCTAGGGTATTTGCCTTCCTCAGTGTAAATACACAGGATTCATGGTGGGAAAGAAATAATGCAGAAATGGAAGCACTAGAGAATCTAGAAATAACTAAGCCTGAGGAACATTTGCTAAAATCACAAGCATTTGTCCCCATGGTACAAGCAAAACTCCTAATTACTTTCAGAGGATTCTTTGCTTCTACCTCTACAACTCCATCCAAATTAAGAGCACCCCAGTGATACTGTTTGAGAGCAAAATTAAATGTGTAGCTGGTACTTTGGTCTCTGTCAGAGAAGGCTCAGAAACATGGTGGAGACTTTATTCATTTAAGAATGCTGTAGTTAAGCGCTCCTAGTAAATGTAATAAAATAGAATACTTCATGTAAATTATATTTATCTACATCCCTACTACATACCTCTCTCTTGGTCCTAAAATATGCAAGATTCCTTTCAAAGACATATGATTTCAAGCAACATGTAAAGCATGGCAATAAATTTGTGCATCTCCCTTAACTGCCCCTTCCCTTCTAGTTTGTGGGAATTCATAAAATTTCAACCATTTTATTTCTACCCTACATAATGCATTGAGATCACTGCCTTATTCTAAAAGTAACTCTGATTAAACACAGACAATCCCACCCAGAACTTTTTCATGAACAACAGGCAGTCTTCTCTTAAGCATTAAGACAACCACTCAAATTAGAGAGTAAAATTAGCACAAGTGTAAAACAACAAAATATAAATTCAAATGCAGGCTACATAACCCTGAGGAGTTTCAATTCCAACAAGACATATAGATAAATAAATTACTAATTACCTATCACAAATCAGCAACAAGAACCTCCCAGAAAATAATATTTTCCTCTCTATACTAATTGGGTCTGTTTAAAATACCATGAGCACCAGAGAACACTAGAGTCTCTCCTAGAGCTCAGAATACTGTGTGACAGAGCACTAATTAAAAATCACCTAATTCTGGCCTTTACCATAGTAACAGAAACATTCATGTTAATAATTTTAACATGGTCTAAAAGTGAAAATATATCCATAGCAAAACCCAGTAAACTGACAGAAGGAAAACTAATTTTTTCTCTAGGTAAAGCCTGTGTAATAGTCATGCCTGAAGTTAAACACCAATATTGTTCTTTCAACCAAGACAGATCCAAGAAAATAAAAATAAAAATAAAAATAATAATAAAGAATCAATTTGGAGGAACAAAAAAGCACTACAAAAGCATAAACTACCATCCAGAGGAGATTTCTCCATTGTTTACTCTGCAAGGCACACATTATTAGAGCCAAATCCCATAGGCCTTGTTTTTGTCAAAGTTCCCACCAAGTTCAGAAGCCATTCTACCTACTTTTTCCTCACCCAGGAAAGATAAATGCAATATTTTTGTGACACACAGCAGAACCCTCTCGTGTAGCTCACCCTCTCTTCATTATTGCTGGCTGTCGGAGAGCACTGACTTTTTTTGTATAGCCATGATTTTCCCATTGCAAGCACTCGCTGAGGAATAGTCAAACTCTGATTAGATATTACAAAACCTTCTCAGAAGGCTTTCTGAACCACAGCCAGCAGGATTCCCTGCAGCATTAAGGCCAGTCTTGCTCCCACTGCAGTCTGTGGGACTTTTGCCAAGGATGTAAGTGGCATTATGACTGGTCTCCAACAGCAGATATTACCCATCACTCTCAAGACTTGATTAAAGACTTACCCACCTGCAAATATATTATAAATAAAGAGCTTAACTGCATAATTAATTACAAGGGCTTTTAATCCACAATAGACAACACCATAGGTTTTAGGTAGCCCACATAAAGCAAACGACTCATTAGATCAGTATTTGCTTGATACCAGTTTACAGGAAGATTGCAGAGGGATTCTTTCCAAAGATACATATTTTCAAGAACCAGAGAGCACAACAGGAAGAAATAAAATAAAGTGAAATCAAGAGAATACCACCACAGCCTAGACCTACAGGCAGAAATAATTTCATACTCTGTACACAGCCTTCCAGCAAAGGCTTTTTTAACAATACACACATGATGGGCAGTGATTTTGAATAGTAAGTGCAGCGCTGCTACTAGACTTTTCTTTTTCCAAGGCACCAGGCAGAGATGTAGCAGTGTACACAAGTGGGGTGTAAAGTCAATGGGATTACATTTTCCTAATTATTTTCTGCTTGAGGTTTACATCACATACACAAAATGAGATCAGCCGGGACTTGCCTCTCTAACAAATCACTCAGACTTAAACATTGCTCAGATAAACAAAAGGGGGGGGGCAAGGCTGAGAAAAGGCAGGGAAGTGCTTCTTCAGTCACAGTTGCAAGGAACAAAAACCTGGAGGGGGAAAAAAGCTGTTGGACCGCCACCAAATCTCCCCCCACTAGAGACAAGAGCCCATCTGCTGAGCTCTGCAACTTAGCTTTAACTACCATTCAACTCGCGTCTCTGCAGAGATCAATCTACAGAGCTGGCAGATGGACCCCTGCTTCCCTGAGTCGCTGTGTTATTTGTTTAATAAATTTAATTAATATCCATACTGCACTGGATTGCTCCCAGAAAGGGGGCTGCAGCTCTCTCTTTCCCCGATAGCAACATGATGAGTGATTTCCCAGAAAAGACCAGATAACAGTACCCCCAGGCCACTGAAAAATTAAAAGTGCCATGTGCTTACATTACTTCGCATGTATTAATTTTTGCACTGCACTAATTTGTTCTTGAAGCCTATTTTAACTTTATAAAAGTATGGGATTTTGAGAAAGTCATGATTCGTTTTGGTTTATATCAGTTACAAAATTAATTGGAAAGGAAAACCAGCATCAAATCTAATTGGATTTCCAAAAATTTTATCTATTTGCAAGAAAGAAACAAATTGTTAATGAGAATGTCTCCTCGGGCAATATATATTGTCACAGTTTCTGCCAACAAGTTATAGGCATTCAGGGTCATGTTGGACATGCTTTCCTTTAATGCTTAGGAACATACTTATTTTAACCAATAAAGACATATTCAGCCCACATAAAATAATTTTTAAAAGTATGAAGGATGAAAGAAAATAAAACTACTAACAAATTTTTACAGCAAAAAACATAACTAAACACATGCTATGGTATTCCAGTAGCAAGAGGAAACACAAAATATGCACAAGTGTTGAGAAAAAAACCACATTATTTGTCTTCAATATTTCCTGCATTTAAAGTTTTTTAATTTTCATCCTAAAAAAGGAAACTGAGTCATAATTAAGAAAATTATTTCAGTCAAGCCTATTTAACTCCCGGAGTTGTGTTAAATGGATACCCTTCTCTTTGGGCCCCATTTCCTTATTAACTCACCTTATGGCTGGAATATTTCACCCTGGTGCTCCAACAGCAGGTGACCTAGTGGGCAGTCCAGGCTTGCCAGAGTTATCTCCACATCTAACCTTTCCTAACCCCCTTTTCCAGGAGTAGCTGTGGCAGGAAAGGTTAAGCACACCTAAACACTTCTGTCTGCCTCTGGGGTGGGGAGGGGGAGAGGTAGCCACCCCTCAGGTCAGCCAGCACACCTGCTCCTGGGACCAGCTCTGTGCCCCATTCCATCTGAAACCAGCCTTATTTATTCAAATAATGAGTTTCAATATGAGGCCTTTGCTAGTTGAAGTGATTATGAGTGAAGCAGGTTAAGCAACAATGAGGCACAATTCTGCACACAGATCTGAAGAGGCATTTAACAGCTTTAGTTCTCTCCCCATTCTCTTCCTGATAGTCTACCCCTACACATTAACCTTTTCCACCACTGCTGCCATTTTTATAGAGAATGTCTCACCTTACCTTCAGAAAGCAACACAGTCAGAACAGCAGCGGCCACGGGTGTTTGTCACCATCAAAGAAAGCCGTAAGAAAAATCAGGAAATAAAGGCTGGTACACTTCAGTGGTGTCCAAAAAGCAATTCCCTTCTATCTCCAGACTGAAATTCACTTGTTGAGATAGGATCCAGAAAGGCAGCCCTCCATGGAAGGAGGAACAAGTGAAAATACCTACTAAACCCAGCTGAAGGCCCCTCTGTGAACTCTGGCTGTGCTGTTGCAGCTCCTAGAGAAGTGGAGGCAGGGCCAGCCACAGGACACAGAGCTTGGCAGTGTCCCCATCCCAAAAGCAGGAGTCACAGCAAAACAAGAGGTGTTAGAGAATTAGAACTGCTCCAGGGATAATTCTGGGGAATTCTTGAATATAGTGAAAATCAAAAATAAGGCAGGCTTTTTTAACAGAATCTACATTTCAGATGGAAAACAGAAAGCCCTACACAGCAAGTCATCAACAGGGTATATTCTACTAATTTCATGAATCTCAAAACTAGGTATTTTGTGTACACAGCATGACATCACTCAAAGGAACTGCCACTCTTTCACAGGTTTGATATCCCAGGAAATAGAAACCCTCCCTAGAGCCACGCAGCATGCTGTTAGTCAAAATTTCATGCACCTCAGCCATGACTGGTGAAAGCCTGTGGAGTGAGGGCACAGCCTGTCCTTTGTGCAGAAGACACCAGAGGCTTCCTTGCCAGGAAATGCTGGGAGGCTGCAGCCCCTGTCTGTTAAGAGAGACGTGCAATGGGCTCCCCATTTCCCATAGGCTGTGAATGCCTCGCCACTTGTGACTTGACTTGGAAGAGAAGTTTCCAGCTCTGGTTTTCACTGCCTTGGCAACCTCATTTCCTTACTATGATTCAGTTTTGTTTGCCAAAGGGATGCTGGTCGTTTGTTCTCTCATCATACTGAGCTGCCTTGATATGATTAACTTCTTTTTTGTAAGCCTCATTTCTCCCTCCGTAACATTTTTGGTAAATTGTTATTTATCATCTTCTAAAGCTGAAATGAAAAATGTATTGAATGATTTAAAGATTTCATTTCCCAAAATAAAATTAGAATAGGATTTTAAACACTGAAAGGAAAAGGGGAAGAAGAAAACTTTCTATTTGATGGAAAATTCTAGTTGTGACCCTATGATTTTTCTTTTGGGAAGGGTAGGATCCTTACAGAGAGGGATTTGCATTTTTTTGGTTTTGTTAATGTCTCCCTGAAAACTATCAGCAAATCAGCATTAAGGGTTCACTTGTAAAATAAAAAGTCAGAGGTTTCAGACATCAGACTTTTCAGATGACTGAAAAGGAAATTAATTTTGATGCAATGTAAAGATCAATATTCTTTAAATGAGAATCATGTAGTTATATCCAGGACAAACAGATTTCTTGATACAAATTTTGCCTACTTTCTAGCAGTATTAATTTTCACAACCTACCACATACTCGTAATGGTATATGAACTACATCTGCCTAAATTTATTTTCACATTCTCAATGATATGTTATTAATTGAAAGACAAATTCATCTGACAGCCATTAAAGACACACAATAACATTATTCATATTCCCCTGTGAAGTTATATGCATGTGAAATATTGAAGTAAGCACAGAAAAGCAGTCACCTATGTAACAGATATACTCTAAAACCCACATGAGCTGCTTATAAGACATTAAGACATAAATCTCTTTAAGAGATTTATATGTGACCTTAGGTTTTTTTCCCCAACAAAAATTCAATATGCTATTACATTCAGGAGCACACAATCCAAGTTGTTTTCCTTTGCTAATCTCAAAACACTAAAATGACAAGAAAAGTAGGGTTACTGTTAGAAAGATGGAGCAAATGCTGCAAAATTAAACAAAGTGAAGCTAATTTGATTTTTCTACATAAAGCAAGCATGCAAGCCCAAAGCCTACCAGATAACTTACTGTACTGTGTTTTTCCTGTTAAAAAATGCCTTACATGAACTATACAGACTAACAAGGAGGTATTACCCACTTGGATTGTAATATACAAGCAAAATTTATTTGTAAGAGTAAATGGATAACACTCTTAACTTTCCCTGTGCTTTTCCTCAAATCAGTCACAAGTTGAACTAAAAATGCAGCTTCCAGCACAGGGAGAAAATCTTTTACTTTCAGTACACCCAGGACGTTATGATTTTTATATTTTGTTGCTTAGCTGGGCTTTGTATGTGTGCTTGTTGGCTTTTCAAGTATTTTTCTTTATTTTTACAATTTCCAAGTCAACAGAGGATTTCAAGTTAACTGTGATGTCTTTTATCTGCTACTAAAACCTTATCCAAGTTTAATGATTAATTTCAGCCAAGTGAAGAAATGCTATCACTGCTTATCATTTACTCTATTAGTGTATCACAGCATACTATTCCCCAATGTCTGGTTCCAAAGTCAATAAAAAGATCCTAAGAGGAGCAACTGCAAAGGCTTTGGGTCATTATGCACTTCAATAAAGACTGGCAGAAATCTGTGGCTCAGATTAGGGAGAAAACATGCAGCATGATCCAGAACATAATCCAGCAGCTCTTTCTTTTCCTTTGATCTCATTTTGAGCAGATCACCTGGAAGGTGTGCAAGAGCTGCCTCTCCTCAATCACCTGATGCTATAATCTGCTAGAGGAAGGAGGGGTCCCTTCATTACCATCTCTGAGTACATCTTTTATTTAGTTACTGTTTTGGACAGCACTGCTACACCAAGGAATATTTTCCACAGGCTCACACAACACTGCTAATCTAAGGTCAATCACCAATTCAAACAAAAGAGCTAATGGAAGAATTTGCCAAGAAAAGGAAGCTCTGTCTAACCTTAGGGCAGGGAAGTACCACTAACATGAAAGGTTAGCAAAATATGTGTTCAAGAAAGCAACTGAAGCTTCAAGCTGATCTCTCATCACAGTATCAAAGACAAAGAATTAATTTCTTTCCCACAAAAAAAAAGAAAAAGTACAACTTCTAATACCAGACACTGCAATTACAATGTGAGAAGTGACAAACACCATGGGTATGCTTTGACAAGATGACAAATATATATTGATTGTTATTTGTAATATCAGAAAGAAATTCTTTAGGTGTATCTTCCAGTGACAACTGGAATTTTCAGAGATCAGAAATCATGGCAAAATGGATTAAATACATTTGTGTGGGGATCTGGAGTCCAGCTGTTTAATTCTACCAAAATCAAATGAAAACTAGCTAAAATTAAAAGCCTTAAAAGGCTGGGGAAGGTCCTTTGAGGACATGCTCAAGCAACAAGGCATCTAAGGTTGACTTGGAGATCTGCTAAGCAGCAGTGGACACTTAATTTCACTTCAGAAGGGAATATTTTACCTTAACTGCCTCAGTCACATAACAAGTGTAAGGAAAGAAGCCAGTAAAAGCAATATTACTTTTCCTAGATGTTGTTAAATCCAGTTCTTTTTAGACTGGGATTCACTCCAGGTTAGACTTACCAATAAAGGGAGGAAAGAGAAGGTGGGAAAGAGAAGAAAAAATCAATCCCATGTTCCAAAAGCTCCACACAGAGGCTGTAACTAGAAGTGAATAACCTGGAGCTGCTGCAATAGTCATTGACAGTTAATTTCTGGAACTTCAAGGAAATTTCTGGAACTTTCAAGGAAAACTTTTGCTGAGGTCCAGTGAGTGGGCATTACACCACCTGGGAGATGAATCATCATTTGTAGAACTCAAGTGCTCTTAATAAGGATGAGCTCATTCTAATAATGCAATCTGACAGGCTGACATTCCCTATTACTGACTTTTGAGGTCACTCAGTGAATTTTTACATAATTGGGTTTTCTCTTCTGTGGTTTATTAATATATTGAGAGCTAAACATCTACCACGAACTGATTTCTATTACTGGTGTACCTGAATTACACCAGTGTAATGGTGTAATCTTTGTACACTAAGTGATCAAAAACAGTAGAAGCAGCTTCAGGAAGCACATATTCCAAGAAAATTTTGAGCTGGAAAGCAGCCTAATTTATTACTTTTATGAAGACAAGGTGCCCAAACAGAATACATGATTTCCAAAAAGAACCCATGCAGTATTGTTGATAGGTAAATATGATTCTGTGGTATTATTTTAATTCATCCTCCTGTCTGCAGATAATTCAAACTGTTAAGGCTTCCAGAAGGCCTTCAATTAAAACCTATATACTATGAAAAACTTGTCATCGTGGTGCCAAAAAAATAATGCCCCACATTTTGGGCCTGAACATGACATCTAACTCCAACACTAAAGCTCTTCTAGCATTTGGAAATCCAATTGCTCTTCAGCTAAGCTTAAATTTTTACTGAAGTAAATAAGTTTAGAAATGTTGAGGTGTAACAAACTGCAGCTGATTGTTGCATGCCACTGCTGCTGAAAAAAAAAGCAATATCTACACCTCAGAGAGTCAATCATGCAATGGAAAGAGGAAACATCCTTCACATGTGCAGGGGATGTATATTATACCTGTGTGTAATAGGAGAGAATGTAACCAGAAGGTCTAAAGGCCACCAGAGAGAAGCTTTTTTTGCAGTTCTGTTGAGTAACTTACCCTACAATGTTTGGTGTGAGTTAACACTACTCAAAACATCTAAAGAATTTCATTCTGGACCACTTCGGGGTCCTACTGATCTTGTACCATTTTTGAAGTCAGTGAAAAGTCATAATATTCTGTATACACTTAAGAACTCAGAGAGCACCATCACAATCCATTACTGATAAAAAAATCTATGAGAAACATCTATGGTGTAAACCTTCAAAATATGAGCATGTGGTAGTGGTCAGTCACACAAGGAATTGAAATTAATATTTTCTAATGGAAGAAGACCCACCAGCAACCTCTTCAGCAAATTCCTGCCTTTCTGATCTGAGTTCCTTTTCTTTTGGACAATGATTTTGCAAAGACTGGAGGCTTGAAGGACTCCACAGCTTTCCCATGGGATTTCTGGCCTAAAAAATCCCTGAAACTCAGCATAAATATTATTGCTTTAAAAACACAGGAAGGGAGGGAGAGGCGTGGGGGAGGAAATGTAGAAGCTAAAACCAAAAGAGAAACAGAATAAGCCTTTCTGCAACAAAGCAAATATTATGACTCTTCTATTATTTCTAAGTGATACAGCATCAGGTAAACAGCATCAGTGTTTCACACTGCTCAAAATTAATTTCACACTGAATAACCTAAGTGTTTCATGTCGAAAACTAATCTTTTCAAAAGGTACTATGTGATCCACACCACTTTACTCAAACTTACAATGAAACATTACCATTCCACAAAAAGTAAGTTTCCCCATTTGAAATATTTCCATGTCATTACTGGGTGACCAGTTGTTTAATATGTAAAAATAGCCTATAAATAGTTTATTTAGCAAGAACAAAGTAGTTGGATATCTTCTAAATGTTGGGTGAAAACCAAAAAGTGAATTCCATTAATCTGATCAAAGATTGGAATAGATGAGTAAAGTTAGATTAAAAATAAGATCACTCTTAGCTCTCCAGGTTTATTGTTTGGCACTCACATCACCATCACCCATATACCACCTACTTTCCCACCTCCAGCTCAAAACACTTCCATTCCAGAGAAAAAAAGCTGCTGTTTTACACAACAAAGCTATACAAATCTTGAATATATTTGATAATATACTGGTATTATCAGGCAGTAACTCTCTAAACTTGGACTACAACAAACAGACCAGGAAAAAGTAACAACTGATCTTCATAAATTCAGCCTCGTTTTCCACGAGTCTGATACTTTTGAGCACTAAGCTTTTCTATTTGTGGAAGTGCCACAAACAATGAAGTGAATTTGCTCTTTAAGTTTCCCTTTTTTGTTTACACCAGAGCATTTTCCTGATTTTAGTTGGTGGATATATCCACTTTGAGTCAACTGCTGACTCCTTCCTTGAGGTCCCACCTTCCTGACCACACCAGGACACTTAATTGTACTGGTCCTGCTGTGCTATATAAGATGAACCAGAAAAAAATACCACAGTGTATCTCCCCAACAGGCAAAAAAATCAGTCAAAGAAATCTCGAGGTCTCTGGAAAAAAAAATATATATAGGGATAGGCTGATATTTTCTCTTCACAGAGATGGCCATTCCTAACATTACATCTCTTTTAATGCATTTGCAATATTTTCTCCCTGGAACCATTATTCTCTTAGATTTGAGACAGAAGAATTTAGGAGTAATTTGAAAGAAACCTAATAATTTAATAGTCAAACTTCATTTAAAGGTCAAAAAGCCTTCACTTTATTCTTAGGCTCTTATAAAATACAAAAAAGTTCCCATGCTTTCTTCAGCTTCCTCAGAAATCAGTATTTCTAAATCAAAGCTTTTCTAGCAGGCTACATAACTTTGGTTCCAAACACAGGATAAGATTTTAACTTTAAAAGAAAGGGCTTACAGGCTGAATCCTGCTTTAACAAGAATTTTCAATATTACTAACCACTGTGAGGGTGTGACAATTGTGCTAGAATGTGCATGAGTCACTTACTGGGAGAACTTTATATATTAATTATAAATATCTATTAACTTAATTGAAGGAATTTGTTTGTCTACCAGTTTTAGTGGAGTGTGTTTAAGAGACTCCTCCTTAAGAACTGGGCATCCCAAATATGCCTAGGACTCTGGTAATTTCAGACCAACAGGGTTTGAAAGTTGCAAGAGGTAGAAACCCTTTAAAGTCACCTAGTTTCATAGGTTTCAAGCACCATTTGAGACCCAATCAGCTTCTGTAGATTGACTGCTGATAAATTACCACCTCTCTGAATAGCAAAGACTGCCAGCTTGTGAAGTTTATTTTTAACTGATAGTTAACTTTAACTTGCAGTTATATTTTAATTTATAGTTATTTAAAATTTAATTACCATCATGTCACTCAAAGCTTTGTACAGGCTTTCTTTTTTAAATGGTAGACATAAATCAGTAAAATAAATTAAATGCCACTGACTGCTACATAGTTATACAGCAAATTAATGAAATCACTCAGGAGTACACAGGTAATATAGGCATAAATAATACTGAATCCAACAAGTGGGGCAAATGTGCTATCAAACCTGTCATGCAGCCATGAGAGCAGGCAGGGGCTACACCATGAAAGACAGCCATCTCCTTATTTTAAGTAGCAGCATCTACACCAACCTCGGTTATTAATCCACATCTCAACAACTCTGCTGCACTTGCTGTGGCTGTTTTCCCCTGCTTTTCATGTATTTGATAGTGTGGCAGGCTGGTTCTATGTTATTTCTCTTTATGGCCTATTTCAATAAATTAAAAATTCCCTTTGTACCTCTTGGACAGATGCAGCTCCTGTGCAGCCATGAACACACTTCAGCCACACTTCAAGGCAGAGTTTTGGAAAGCACACATTACTCCCCGAGGACTTCTGGAGGACTTTTCTTGGAGCTTACTCCTCTTTGTGGCTGCCATTCCCAGCCCAAGCTTGTGTAAAACAACCTTTTTTACAGACATTCCTTCCCTAACTCCACTATTCTTTCCCTAATTCCACAATGCCACTATTCACATGCCAAGGTAGCAACTGTATGCTGAGAACCCTGAGAGCCACAGTACACTGAGACTGTGACCCTGTAAAGCAAAAGCCTTTCCTCTAAGTCTCTGCTGATCCAATTCACAATCTATAGCAAAATATATTGAGTTCTAAGAGTAATAAATTTCCAGAAGTGCTGGTTTCTGAATAAAATGTAATGCAGCCATTCTGTCCTCTTCTTGTGACTAGGGGTCTCTTTTCTGGAGCTCAGGAATTTGAGCCCTGATGTCCTAACACAGTCCTGAAATGGATATTGCAGGTAATTCTTGACTATGTAAATAACCTGTCCATTTTCAGGTTGAAGGGCTATTTTCTTCCCCTCCTAAAAATGTTATATAGTCCTACTGCTCAGTGTTAAACAGCTTCTGAGTTTCACTACCGAGGTGCTACATGTCAGGGGTGGATGAAGTGATCCTTTTATATCAATTAGCAATTACTGTAAAGTGCTTTGGGGTGAAATGCCACAAAGGATTAGAACTTCAAGGGAAGAATAAGCAGCAGGAGCACATGAACTCATAAATGGCATAGATCCTATTTTATGTAAATTGCCCTAGTAATAAAGAATGAGCAAAAGGTCAGATAAATACAGAAAATGACATATAAGCAGAGTAGTCTCTAAATAGAATATTTTTCCAAGCTTTCTCAAGTACCAGGGCGTCTCTAGGCCAATAGCTCCCTCATCTGAGCATCTGTGACATTCAGTACAACAACATTCACCACCCTGTAAGCTAATTTCGCTTCAGACTAACACTGTGAGCTCAGAAAATCCATCAGAGGAGAATGAAAATCTCTCTTATATTTATTAACAACGCAAAAATAAAACAAAATAAACCTCTCTTCTCGAAGACATGCACTTGTACTCCCTACACACATTTAATCCCAGGAAGATCACTATTCCTGGAACAATTTTATATATGAGTAAGGAATCTTGACAGAATAAAGACAAAATCTAAACTACATATGAAGGCTGGAACACATAAATAAAGATCTTAATACACATATGAGCAGCCTTGCAATTCAAGATGTTACTGTTTTTAAAGAAAACTCATATCCTATTTCTGCATTTTCATGTCATAACTAACAATACTTCATTAGCTGTAAGAGACAAATTACAGTACTTTGTCCAAAACACAAAAAGAAAAACAAGAAAATTGATCATTGATAAAAATAATTTGTTTGCTCTGCCACCAATACACCAGATCTACATTTCATTAAATAGCAGCAAAATGCTGAAGTGAAAAAATCTTACTGTGCATACCTGGAATCAAAAAGCCATTGAAATTAAGAAATATCTGACTAAAACTTGACAAAAGAAAACAGGAAAAAATATAGCCAGCAAAGACACAGCAAGTCTCATTCTTGTTTTAATAATGTATTCAGTATTCTAGGTAAGAGTAATATATCATATACAATTAGAAATTTGACTTTTACAGCAGCAACAGTTCATGTACCAGCTCTTCTAGTTTGTCTTTATCCTAATAAAACTTCTCACTTAACACCAAAAAGTGACATATGAAGAACAAATTATACACAGCCCTTAGTGGAACATTTTAAAGCGTGCAACAGAATTCTGCATTGGTAGCATGCAAATTACTTTTATTTAATTCTTTACTAATGCTTTCTAAGCTACAATCACTACAGTTAACAAAATACCTCAAAATCTGTAAATTAAACTAATTTTCTTTCTGTTTCTATGCAAAAACTGACCCAATGCCATTTAGCCTGATTTCCAGGCAGTGCATATATACAATTTCTACATCATTAACTCAAATTCCTGTGTATCCAAATGTCTTGCAGTTCTGCTGGGTAAGCATTAGTTCATTCATGGTGTTAAAAATGCTACCTTTTATACATCACATATTTTACTTGCTCAGTTGTGAAATGCACAGATACTGCAACTGAAAGAAAAAAAGATAACCAGCATACAAAAAAACTCCTGGGGGATCCAAATTTACTCTTTTTAAATGTGTAGGTTCAAATTGGCACCTAAAAATTAGAACAGGCACACTCGTGCCTATATTTATATTTTATACATATTTATGTTTAACTATATTTTCTATATTAAATTTTTATATTTTTAACATATTTTATATCTGGTATATAGTATTTAATTCAACATAACTATGAAATTGCAACACAGTCTTGCAATGTCCTGTATGCACATGAAATAGATATGAAAAAAAGGCAGAAAGGGAAAAAAAAATCATAAATGAGAAAAAGCAATCTCTTGCTAAAGCAGAAAACTGCAAGGCAGCAGATAAAAATTTCCCAGTTCTTTCAGAGACTGCCTATATTACCACGAATTAGAAACTAGCTCTCCTGGGACTTTTCTTAACTCTAAATCAGGTGATACTTCTCCCTGACCTCAGAGATGCTTCTTTTGTTAATATTTATAAGCATTCCTATCTGTGTAGATGGGGCAGCCTCTGAATTTGATGATAACAAAGCCCTGAAGAAGCTTTCTACAGGCAATATTTCTCATTTAAAAACAAAAATCTAGGCTAGAAATATCAAACATCAACCAATTATTTTTTTGCTGAGTGGTTAACACTGACTTGTGTTGAAACCTGTTGAATGCCAAAGCAATGATCCCAAAAGCATTATTACTCCAGGGGATATTGGAAAGCAGTTGTGCTAAATTGGAAGTTAGGTGTGACATGCCATTCCCTGTCACCTGCTCTGCTGCCCTGCTCTGTCCTCTGCACCATCAGATTTCTGATTTCTGTCTCCTTCAAATCCACTCAGAGCAGCAGGCAATGTGTTTTCATGGGACAGAAGCCCAGGGAAGCCCTTCTGCCAGATGGCCTGTGCAAAGGTTCAACCTGTGTCCTCTTTCTCCATTTATTCCTAATGTTTGAAATCTCCATGGAATCTCCATGGAATCTCCAACAACTTGAGCAAGCCAGACCTCGGAACGAGTCATTTCTTAAGAAGCAAGATGAACCAATTGAAAGCAAATTGCATGTAAAAAAAATTTGTAATTTGACCAAACTGCATTCTCTGCTCAAGTACAACTGAATTTAAATATATATATATATGTATTTTTTTTTCTGCAACACAAAGCTCACACAGAAGAGTTTTAATAGCTCATCAGCATCAGGTAATTTCTCCCTCAACTTTCTCTATGTATCTATGTTAATTTACTGTAGGTATTTAAACATGTTAATCTTAGATTATATGTGAACCAGGAATTTATATTATTAAGCAATAAAGCCTTCAAATAGACCTCTGAGTTTGGAAAAGCTTATATAGATGTAATTGCCCTTGCTTACTTCTTTAATTTCTGCTTTTGATAAAAAGTGAAACTTAAGAAAGCAAATGCTGTCCAAAATATTAGGGCATTCTATAAAAAAAAAATTAAAAAAATAAAAGCTGATTTATTACATGGTTTCTGTTAATTTCTGCAATTCTTAATAACCAGTCCCAGCTTCCAGTTGCATATTTTTCATTAAATATATGGGAGCTCATTAGCTGCAGCTGATACCAATAGAACACCAGTAAAAATCCCAGATTCTGACTCCTTTCCTAACTGATTAAGAGTGATATAAACCGTAAAACAAGCAAAGAGTTATACATGAAAGAAATGCAGGAAAACAATATATAAACAAGGTGGTAATTTTATTTACAGGAATTTTGCTCCATTTTCCCAAGAGCAAAGAGACTCTTTGGTTCTCATATCGCAGTTAAATAATCAACCTTCAGAAAATCAAAAACCTGAAACCTGTACCACATACCACATAGTTGCTATGGAAATTCTTCATTTACAATGAATAAAATAAGTGAACAACCAACACAGACTCTTTTAAGCAAAAAGCATACCTGTAGGTTTGGTAATTTGGGCTAGCATAACATATCAGGCCACCAAAAGCAGAGCTTGGCATTTCTCAAGTCTTCAGATACAGGTGCTCTCACCTCTGCTCCCAAACTCTGTTTAAGGCTTGTAAATCATTCCTAAAAACCTACTCCAGGTGTGACTGATCCCACTACCCCCAGCATTTTGCAGAATTAACTCAAGCAACGCACTGAGAATTTTTTTCCCGATTAAAACCTTGTCCTTCTACTGTTTCACTCCAACCCAGCACCTTCTGCTCCATCAAAGGCAGACTAAAGCCCAGCCCATGGCATTGCCAGCTTGCCTTTGTTACTGCTGACACCCCTGCCCCAAAGCCAGTCCCTCCAAAGCTGTCCAGAAGCATGAGGACAGCAGAGAAAGATCAGAAAGGTGTTTCTATCTCCCACAGATCACTCTAGAAGTGGATTTTAATTACAACATTTATACATTATTTATCTGGGTAAATAATAAATTATAT
>VWYI01015912.1:2280-27075 GCA_013399455.1 Anthoscopus minutus | reverse complement strand
ACTCAGTTTATTTGTCCAGCTTTTAGAATTGAAGTAAACTAGGGAGACAGTGAATGGTTTTAATTCTAGTCATCAAAGAAGTAACTTGGAAGTTCAGTAGGTTCATTTAATGCTGAATATTTGCACTGACTGACTGGCTCTGTGTCATTTTGGCAGCAAAAGAATCTTTTAAAACACCTTCCAAAATACCTCCATATTTTTCTGATGGTGACTAATGCTGATGGGTCAGAGGAAAACATGTCAGGGATGTAATGGGAAGAATGGTTCCAAGGTGATTCTTCTGTGATCAGTGACATGATGTATGAGTATTTTAGATGTATGATGTATTTAGTCATGCCAGAAATTTAGGCAGAAGTGCTAAAATCTGAAGAGAAGTTTAAAAGTTCTTCACTAATGTGTTGCTTCTGCTTTTTCTAAACCATGTGGGGTGTTCCACACCACATGATTTGAGTTATCTTCAGCTGACTACCTTTGGGATTTCAAGCTAGTGTGTCCTAACTGGAGGGTAAGAACAGCCTGGAAAATGTTCCCACAGTAGCTATCTCAGGGATGTGGCTTTCAAATAGAAGACTGGAGTCATTGCTCTCCAGCTTTTACAGTGAGATAGGAATATTAGGCATAGGTATAATGTGTAAATAAAAAATGTGTACCTATCTAAGGAAGGTTAAAACTAAAATAGTTTTTCTAACACAAGAAGGAACAATGAAACTCATTAATCAGGAACAGATATTCTTATGGCCTTGTGAATTGGTCAAGATGAAACCTAACTTTTGAAGAATGAGTTTTGGCTCAAAGAAGTACAAGATTTTGGGACAATAAACAGCAGAAAGTTTTACTGTACAACAATTTAGGGTGTAAGAGCATAACCAAGAGACACTGTTACTAAATGTGAAGGCAAATAAACTTGATAATCTTTGCTGTTAAAACATAATTATCTTTAAAAGCCTTAATGTACTTCAGGGAGCTGTCCCTTTTCCAAAAGTGGAACCATTTTCAGGCATGTAAAATCTTTAGTAATCTCTTGAAATCATTGCAAACTGAAATGATGAAAGATTCTTTTGTTTCACACTTGTGCCAAAGGGTTTTTCTTCTTGAATATAACTATTTTACACAGTCCAATACATAACTGTTATGTTTTAATGCTCCCATATGTTAAATGGGTTTTGTGCTATGCTCTTTATTTCCTAAGATGGGACCTGGAAATGCCCTGAATTCTTCTGAAGTGTGTAAGTCTCAAAAGGAATGAGGATTTCATAGAAGCATAGAATAGCCTGGGTTAGAAGGAACCTGCTGTGGACAGGGTCACCTTTCAGTAGACCAGGCTGCTCTGAGCTCTGTCCAGCCTGGCTTTTGAGCACTTCAGGATTGGGGTATCCACAACTTCTCTGGACAACCAGTTCCAGTGTCTCACCACCCTCACAGTAAAGAATTTTTTTCTTTATAAGTAGTTTGGAAAACCAGAGATATTTACTGCTTAAAAAAGTAGGTTCTAAAACACATCAGCATTTGTTGGCTAGCTGGAAGCCAAGTTATTTTGTCCATGTGCCACTATGTCAAAGTCTTTGCTGTTCTTATAGCAGAACAACAGCTTATGAAGCTTTCTGAAAATAGTTATTTGTGATCGTGGGGTTATTTGATGCTCTTTCCTACTTGCACTTGTTTTTAATGGCTTCAAAAATTATTTAAATGTTGTCACTCTTCAACATTATAGAATAACATAAGCATTCTTAGTTATTAATTAATATGTTCTGTCTTGGAAGATAGATGTTTTCTTTAATGAAAGGGCCAGTTGCATGTGTGGAAGGCTGTCCATTGCTAATTTACACAATTAGGTACATGAGCACTTCCTTTGTCTTGATTGAATTGCCTGAAGTACCTAAGGGTGTCATTTGTGACACCTTGTTTTTTCTGAAATATTTTCAAGGAAGTGATGAGTGTGGTGTGGGGTTTTAAAATCTATGAAATGATGCAGCATTAGTATAACACCCTTCCAGAGAAAGCTGGACATTAGTGATGGCTCTTTAAGAGTCAATATAATTAAGTGATTAGTGCTTTATAAATAAAGAAAGCAGAATATGCAGTACTAAAAGTTGAATATAAGTTGTTGCTTTATAAATAAAGAAAGCAGAATATGCAGTACTAAAAGTTGAATATGAGTTGTTGCTTGCTTTCAGGAAATGGTGGAAGGTGGAGAAGTACTAATGGTGTCTGATGGAGCAAGCCTGATAATGCGATCTTGGCACTTAGCATATGAATTAGATGTCTGGGATTTTTTGGTGGTGTAGAGAAATCAGAAGGGGATATGGTTGTATTTGGTGGTGCAGATTTATGGTCCCAAACAGTTTATTTTCTAATTAAATATTAAGTTACTATGAGTTAACATAATAGATTATGAGAAAAAGGTGAGAGAACAGACTAAGGAGGTGAGTAACAAGCTGAAGTGTTCGTATAGTGTACCTACATAAACTACATGGTGATTGGAATTCTTTGGAAGTTTTTCATTTTCAAACTCTCAGCAGGTTTTTGTTGGTGTGCTGCTAACAGTCCCTTGTGACAATGTGGAATCATTTCCCTTTGAATATAGCAATGGGACAACTATTGTCTCAATTATTTTCCTGAGAAACTATGTGGGGTTCCTTTGCCAAGTCATGTGAGTGCTCACCAAGACAGGATGTTGCCATTTCTGCTCCATAGAGTGGCTGCCTGTAACCAGGGAGAGTGGAAACAGGGAGGAAGAGGGGAAGAAGAAGGGTGTGTGGCTCTCTTGCAATAAATCTGAATATAAAATATGAGTGTTACAGATAAAATATTTTAGCTGTTACTACTGATTTTTGTACTGGGATGTATGCTGACAACTAAATGGAAAAGCTCATGTTTTTTTAAATCTCTAATTCTGATTGGGTTTTGGTTTTTGGTTTTTTTTTTTGACTGTACTAATTATGTTTTTGTACTTTTTTTAGTAACGTTTCTCAAATTCCATGCTAAAAGTAGCACTGTAATGTTGCATATCATCTTTCAATGATGACCCATTAAATGTGATTAAAGCAAGTGAGTGTTCTTATAGACCATGCAAACAGAGTCATTCTTTATTCTTTCTGTCTCATGCATTGACTGTGCTCTCAGGACTTATGCAGGTGTTTACTAGAAACTGGAGAGATATCAGCCACTATAGTTGGTTACTGCAGGAAGTTCCAAACACCCTGCATATTTAATAAATGTAGTGGTATGCAAATAGCAGTTCAGAATTCTCTTGCTGATGTGTGAATTAGAAAATTATTTAGTTTGTTTGTGTTGTCTCTGAGGTCAAAGAGATGAAAAGGCAGGTTGATCCTTCCTCCACTCCATCTTTTTCTTCATGGAAAGTAAGTAATGGGTTTAAAACAGATATGTGGGATTTTATTTTAGTTTTCTTCCTTTGTTCTGTTTTTGGCATGAAAAATGCAGGTCTACCTTCTACTTAGATAGGATGACTTGAGGGAATCCTGTACCCTCCAAAAACGATCTTTTTCTTTGTCTTTTCATGTTTTGTGCCCTTCTGAGTCTAGAAATGAGAATAAGACCAAATCCTGAATTCAGGGTTTTTGTCATCAGTTAACTTCCATAATTTCTAGGCTTAGCTTTATATTGGTAAGAAATAAGTGTCTTCAGTGAGTAGTTATTGGAATATTGAAATAAGAAATATTTGATCTTTAAATTAATTCAGGGAATTGGAGTCGTGGAACAGATTGTAATATAACTTGATCAAGCAAATTTTTAAGAAAAAAGTTGAATGTTTTGCTGTAGGTTTAAAAGTAGTAATTGTGTCTTTACTGAGTTTGTCTTGTAAACTGAGATCAATGAAATTCGTCCAGCAACAACATGAAATCAATTGTAAAATAACGTGTAATTCACACGATATATGGTAAATTATACTTTGTTTGACATTAGTCACTGAGTTTTCCGTGTGCTGGGATGCATTTTCTTGTAACACATTTCCACATAATGCTTGTGGATCTGTTTCTAATGTTTTTGAGAGCGATCTGTTTTTCATGTCCACAATTGCCTACATTTGATCTTATGCAAATCATGCAATCAAGCAAATGGAAAGCAAGGCATTGTTGCTAGAGGACCTTGACAAACCGTGGCTTTGTAATTTTAAGAACCTCCTCCCTCTTTCAAATTCATGTTTGTATCTGTAGCTGTTTGAATCCAGTGATCCGTTATGAAACACTTTAAACTTGAAATAGGAAAATATCTCCCAAATTAGGTTCTGATGAATACTGGTATTGATTATGATGTAACATGATTTTTATTGTTCAGTTTTTCAGTTTCTGCATCTAAACTCTTAGAAATACTGCCTACCCTATATTTGCTGTCTCATCCAAATGTTGAAGTCTATGGAGAGATTTGAATGATGGCAAAGCTCCCACCTTGAATGACATTGCTGAGTCTTGAATTTCTTTGTTTTCTCCTGTTTATACAAACATAATTTTTCTTTTTAGCCTTTATCCCACCTAAATCTTTAAGATTCTGTTGAAACTTTCTATTTAGTAGTCAAAATACTTTGGTGTTAGTAAATGAAGACAAGAAGTATTTTCTTTGATTCTGCTGACATGTTGCTTTTTAACATATTTTATATATCAACTATTTTTTAAACTCTTCTATTCTTCTCTCCCCTTTCAGTATGTTTATCATCTGATCTCAAATGATCTCTGTGCTCATATGTGCTGTGTTTCTATTCCTTGCAATTTTTTTTTACACTTTATATATTTCCCTATCTTTTCTCTTTGCTTTTTCCATTCTTGGTACTGAGACACTCAAGGTAGCTTATAGTCAATTGTTTTTTTCAGGAAGGGAAATAAAACATTTTCTGATCACCCATTCTCTTAATCCTTGAAAAAATTCTTCCCTCTTCAAATTACTCAAGGTATTTTTATAAACTTATGCCTGCCAGTAGTCTGATCATCTACAGTCTGCATCAAATCAGAGTTTCAGTACAAGCTACATTTTAAAAAATTCCAGATGTGGAATTTTCCTTAAAGGAGAGAAAAATACCCCACACTGATGAGGAAAAGAGTGATCCACCATAAACAAATGGAAAAGGAGAAATCAACTTTTTCTTTTCCTTTCCCTTGGGTTATATTCACTCTTCTTGGTGAAGCCCTACCATATACTTTCAATTCTGAAAGAAGAATGCATAATCAGTATCTAGGAAGTTATGAATTATACAGATTTCATGAATTGCATTCATCTATTCATTTTAGGATTGCTGAAAGTAAAATCCTTCTGGTCACTTGTTTGCCCACCCACAACATGGAATATGTAATACTTGTGTCAGACTTTCAGCTCCATCTGCATTTTTTCTGGCTTTTCTTATGGCAGCTGCAGGGAATAAGGGACCCAGGGAGGTGTACAATAATGAAGGCAATACAGCCAGTGTACTGTGTGGAGTTTCCCTGCATGCTGAGCCAGCTTGAGCACCTGTTCTGGAGTGTGCTTTCCCCCTCTCACTGACTTAAGCACTGCTTAACCCTGGTAGAATCAGTCCCATTATGTTGATTAAACATGTTACTGTTACAGGCTTTCATTTGATGACTTTTTTTTTTAGCTGCAGCATTTTTTTTTAACTCACACTTTGCCATGTGCTCCATAGAACAATACCACTGAGTGATGCGGTATTTTCAATAAAAATGCACAAGTTCATTCTCTCCTTATACAGAGTGGAGCAAATCAGAAGAAATTCCATTCCTGCAGGGACTGGAGCTGTTATATGAGGGGAAAACTAATGAGAGACAAGTTGGATCTACAACATCTCTGCTTTGGTGATGCTTTTGACATCTGACTGGAATTTCTTAATTTGTACTCAAAAATATTTTGTAAAAAAATGTAATTTGATACTATTGGGCTATGTAAACACTATTTGTTATGTCTTACAAAAGCACAGAACTTTTCTGCTGTACTGAAAATGTGTGTCTATTGAACAAACATTTTACCTGCATACCTTTATACTGTTGCCAAAACCTCAGATGTAAATTCCTTCTTAAAAGATTTACTTGTTAGTCTATTATCTATATTTTAATGAAAAAAGAGAAAGGAAAATATTAGAAAATGATGTCTGCATTACTTTCATGCTAAGATTTTTCTGTCAAGCATTTCTTTATTAATATAGGGAAGAATATATGATCTTTTAGAATATTTATGCAGCAAAAATGCTACAGTTTATTCACCATTTCCTGTGGTAATTGAAACTCAAGATATCTTCAAAATTAACAACCATTGAACAGTTGTTTTGTTGTGGCATTAGATGGGTTGTCTTTACTGGAATATACTTTACGAGTGGTGTACATGCAGCTGAAGACAAACAGGAAAAGAGAATGGATCAGTATGAATGGTAGCAACAATGAGCTTCCTTTGTGTTCATGCTTGTAGTGAAATCTGCGTGGAGTGAATCATATGTATCAATGCTTGACATTCATGTTTCATACAGTACATTTAAAAATGTATATAATCCAGCTCTGTTAATGAACCTGTACTTGCTTTTCCATTAATTTAATTTAATTTGATTTAATCATCTCAAAGGTGTTCATTTGCCACTGTAGCAAATTGATGTAGTATGTAGCATTTACAAATTTAATTTTTTTTTTGTTGGTGTACATTCTGATGTAAATGGGGTACAGTGGGGTTATCTCAGCCTAAGCACACTCCACAGATCCAGGAGTAGTCAAAATTTTCAGTTGTCTGCTACTAAAGAACCAGTACCTATTCATTTCTCTGGGGCAAACTTGAAACATTTAAGAGATACAGGTCACCCCTTCCTCTTGATTATCTAAACTCACTAGTGTCTGAAAGCCACAGAAAGACAAATTTAAAAGAATACACCAAGTAAATTCCTATTTTTTTTTTGCCCTAGATTTGGCAGTTTTCACACCACAGCAGTTCGTGCTCACTGCGTGCACGCTTGCTGGCTGTACAAACAGTTCCCAGGTCACCTTGTTTACAGCACAGCTGCCACCATCTCACGTAGATGCCCCGGTCCTGACAGTTTTGGATTCTAGAACAATATATGTACAGTAAGTAAGGATTTCTTCTTTTCTGACAACACAATGGTGAATCAGTTTATTCAAGAATTCCAGTGAGTTCAATCAGGGGAAGGGTTTGTGACATAAAATTAAATTTATTATGATTAAATGCATAGAAGTGATTAGTTTAGTGGTTCTGTGAACCTTCTGATTATCACTTGCCAACTTAATTTCCATTTTGTCTTTACGCAATCAGTATAACCTACATATGGGCATAGCCTCTGCAAACTTCAGTGCAGGAAATGTTCTGGTGATATGCCCCTTTTGTAGCCCCTGCTTTGTGTGTAATCATTTATCTACTGAGTACAAATACTGCATTAGAGGTATGGCTTAGATTTATTTTTATGATTGCATAACTGCGTTTTCAAATTCTCAAAATAAACCCCATGAAGTCCCCTAAACAAAGCCTTACATTTTTCAGCGTGGTCTGAATGTTTATTTGGTCTGGTCTTAATCATATTTTGCTTTTATTTGCAGATGGAAAGAACCAGTAGAAGTAAATGGAATCCTAGATCGCTATATAATTTATATGGCCACCAATGAGCAGAATTTTACACAGTGGAACGTAATCTATAACAGTACAGAACTTTTTCTGGATTTTACTATTCCGCAGCTTTTCCCGGGTACTGAATACCTCATAAAACTAGCTGTAAGTTTTAAAGATGTGTAGTAGAGGTGTAAAATGCTGAAAATTATTCTGGCTTTGTTAGCATCCTAATATTTAATGGTTCTTGTGCCCACTTTGTTTAACTTTTCCTTTTTGAAGCTAAGGTGGATGAGCCATCCTGAACAAAAGTAGTTTTTTTGTTTCAAAACACTCACAAAAATGTGTATGTATTATAAATACAGGTTTTCTTCAAGGATAAGTTCTATAACTAATAAAGAATTGAGCAGAAATATATGAAATGCTTTAAAAATGTTTCCGTGGACCCAGCTTACAAGAAAATATTAGAAGTATTTAAAGGTGTAAACCTTTCATATTTTGGCAGTTCGTTCTTTCATCTTAAAATCTGTATGTAGAAGGAAACAGCAGAGTTCAGTGTAAAGTGGCAGTTTGTGTATTCAAAACATTCTGAAAGACATTAGTGTTTTCATTGTATTTCTTTATAATTTGGTTTTATTTTGTGATGAAATAGAACAGCTTCACCTCACTAACAAACCTGAAAATATGTGAATAAAAGGAGGGGATTGTCCCTTGTTTTAAGCACACTGTTCATTTTATAACAATACCTATATAAGGATATTTGCTTTGATAAATGCCATAGAAAAATATTCTGCTCTTGATTATGAATAAATTTACATTTATGTAGACTGGGTATGCATTCATTTTTCTTAACGTGCTCTTGAATGTTCTAAATATTATACCACAAAAAATAAACTACCTTCAGGTAATGATAAGGATCTGACTTGAACCTGAAAAAAACAAAGATATTCTGTCTAATTAGAGCTTAGATTCATGTTGGAATTAATTCATTTGTGCCTAGATATTTCAGCATAGTAAATTGCTTAGCATATATAATAGCGCCATGTCCAAAACTAAGACACTACTTCAACAAGCATTTTATGCCTTGATTTTTTTGTTTATTCTTTGCAAAAAAATTTTTGCTGTTTTTCACTGTGCCAGAGCTCTTCTCTGCTCCTGCCCAGCTGCTGTGCATGAGGGCAGAAGGAGAGAGCATCAGGGAAGAATTAACAGCTACAATCTGGAGAGCAACTGTGGCTGCTTCTTTTGGTGACTCTGCCTTGGGATACAGGAGGGAATGTTGTGTGGATGTTGGTTTTGCTTCATCAGTGTGCACAGATTTCCTAGCAGTTACCGAATAGATTTTAGGAACCTTTTGCTCTTTTTATTTTATTTCTCATTTCTTTGTAATTTTTTTATCTGCCCTTAATATTTGCATTTACTCAGAAATTAAGGAAAGTTAGTTCCTTCTAGAGACAAAGATAACCAGATTTACCTGGATAAAATTCAGTGGTCTGTGATAGGTGAGTTAGAACATCCAAATGTCTTTGCAGCTTTGAAAATGATGAGTCTGAAAGTGCATGAAAAGCTCAATATCTTTGAGCTGTGATAGCTTTCTTAAAACATTAGGATCCATCATACATAGAACTAGTTAGACTGGTTTGAGAAGAATGTATTATTAAGTTTACAAGTTATGAAGATTAAACATGGTCAAATCTTACTTGTATACTTTATGAAAGGAAAAAAACTCCAAACACAAAAAAACCCAACAAAAACTAAATCCACAAAAAATTCAAATCAAGCATACACACCTGGGAAAAAAATGAAATATTTAGTGTTTCATATATAATTTAACTGAATTTCAATAAAACTTTTAGAATGAAAATACCCTAAACAACCATTGACAGTGGAAATTTTAATTAAATTGTCCTTTTTTTTTTTGGTAGAAGGAAATATTTCTATCAGCTAGAACCTTTTTATTTTCCTTGTTTCACAGTTGCTATTAATCTTAGTTTATATCCATTCAAAAATCGGTTTTGGTTTTTGTGTTATGAAAAATTGCAGCTTGAACACAGGAATCAGGAGCCTCATGAGCAGAACTTTCAGCACCTCGCAGGCTGTTTGCTTTAACTTTTGTAGGAATGGTTAATGTAACTACATATAAGAGAGTTAAGAAAATGTTTATCTTTGCATGCTATTGCAAATTTTAAGAATTGATTACTGCCATTTAATATGCAGCAATTTTATTCAAAAATGAATACAACAGGTTTTGTAAGCAAATCTAATGCTTCTTTGCAAAAGTCAGCCAAGAAGATGTAAGGTCATGTCTCCATGGATTAGTGCAAAGGAACTTGTTCTTGCTCTGTTCATGCTCTAAGCTGGGTGAGTGTGAGCCAGGCCAGGCTGAAAGCAAATGGAAAGCTGAAAGGCTGCCTTCAGTAGCCAGGGTGTCACTCTCATTTGTATGACTGGTGTGCTTTTGTGATTGAACTGTTAAGCCAGTATCTCCTCAGGATGCTTCAGTGGGAAAACTGGCTCAGGTCCTGGGTGGAGCATTGCTATGTGGTGTCGTTTGATGTGGTTTGCATCTGTCCTTAGGCTGTCCAGTTCCTTTGGTATTTTTTCCAATTTTACCTGAAATCTGTTTCTCGGAGTGACGAAATGGGAACTCAATCTGGGTGGACGTTTTCATGTCTTTGAGCATCACTGGATGTGATTGCCAGATATCCAGTCCATTTTGATACACTGGTCTAAAATTCCTACTACCTAAAATGCAGATGAGCTTTCTTATGCTGATTTTCATTAGAAGAACCAGAAACTTCATGTCCCAGAAAGCTTCAGAATTACAAAAATTGAGCTGCATGAAATTCAAGAAATAAATGAATTGAAGGGCTGCTGTTACTAAGCCCTTAAATTAAACACTCTCCACTGCTGAAGTAGGCCTGGTGGAAATTAATTAGCAAGTCAGTAAGCAATAAATGAGAAAGAGGCCTTCCAGCACTGCTCTTTTTGGCTTCTTCATGAAGCCAGGGGAAGTGGAATCATTCAAAGATTACTCTGCTTCTCCTGGAAGGGTAATTTTCTTAAACGTTTTACATAACAAATTGCTAATAGTTACCTGAGCATCTGTCTAAATTGACACTATTTTTGGTTTTTTTTTTAATAAACATTATCCTGTTTAGAGTAAATGCCATTTTTGGCTGTGCACAAAACTGAGGTTGCATTCTTTCATCTTTATTTGGTAGTTCAAACTGAACATGGAGTCATTCCATAGTTGTATTGGGAATGTAATTTCCAGTGGTATCAAAACAATCTCCATGTATAAAAGAACCTTATTTACAAATAATACTTATATTTATCCGTGGGGTCAGTATACAGTTTTGGAGGGCATAGGGAGTATGTTTCACTACTCTCTGATTTGAAAAACAATGGGAAGTGGGAAACTGAAGCTAATCCTTTCAAATAAAATGTCATAGATTAAAAGAAACATTTTATTTCTGGAGATCGAGAGAGGAAGGTTCTTTATATGCTGATGATCCACGTGTCCACTTTAGTAAATGAACAACTTAGAAAAACACAGATAATTCCGTAAGTTTTATGTAAGTGTATGTCCAAATATGAATATTTGTTGCATTCAAGTTTTGATTAATTTTATTATTAAACAAAACCCTAAAAATAAACAACAACCTAACACAAAAATCTTTAAATCCAGTACCAATATATATATTTTTGTATGTTTTTTAACTTATGTAGTCTTGTTATCAGTGTTATTGTAAATAATTGGAAAAACATCATACAGACCATAGCTGTGTGCATGTAAAACTTTAAAAGACTATTGTATGGCGTGATATGCACCTTTGCCTGCACATTGTATTATTTCATATCCCAAGCAAAATATAGAAATTGCGTGGTCAGCATTTTGTTCTGTGGCAACCGAAATACAAATAATTTTATTTTCTATAAACATGTTATAATAACAACTAATACATACTGGTTTATAATAGAGTGATTTTTCACTATTATAATTGCATGTGCTCTAGGTGCTGTTGTGAAGTACAGAAGAATATTTCAGCTACAGTATATCTAAAAACTAAGTATTGTACCTTATTATACATCCTCTTAAAGAAGAGGTAAACAAATCTATGCTAAGAAAAGTGTCTTACCTGAAAATCATAGGCTTGCTAAGTTTAGATGTGGAAGAATAATGAAACGTAGGCAAAAAAATAATTGCTAAAATTATTGGTACTACATTGAAAGGTGTTTATTTGTTCCGATTAATATTTTAAGGCTTGCACTGGAGGTGGCTGTTCAATAAGTGAAGCCAGTGCGGCTGTAACAGATGAGAGTTCACCAGAAGGGGTTCCTGCTCCAAAAACCCAGTCATATGCATCTGACTCCTTTAACATCTCATGGACTAAGCCTGAGTATCCGAATGGTAAGTGAACTCTTTTAGCCTCAAGTTAAAAAGATGATTAGTAAAGGTAAATTAATATTCTAAATGGCAGCTTATATGTGGTGCTTAATTTTTAATGATCATTTTAGCACATAAAATACCTGAGATAGTATCATTGTCTGCAGCTGAGAGATTGTGGTTTTCAGCCCATCGTGCGGTTTTAGTGGC
The DNA here is from genome assembly GCA_013399455.1 of Anthoscopus minutus. Lineage (NCBI taxonomy): Eukaryota > Metazoa > Chordata > Aves > Passeriformes > Paridae > Anthoscopus > Anthoscopus minutus. The sequence goes on along the minus strand of VWYI01015912.1, from coordinate 14,933 downwards.
TCAAAAGTGCTCCCTTTTGATAATTCTTGTGTACTGCATCTCATTGTTCAATGTTTTCCAGGAGAACTGAGCTGAGGAATAGGCATTCTTGGAGAATATCTGTCTAGGATGTTAATTTCACCCTCCAATAAAACATGAATTTCTTTCACATTAATTGATATGTAATAATAATTAGATTTGTGTTCTGCATACTTACCATATAATTGTACATTTCTATGGCTGTGACAGTTAAACAATATACTTTCTTTTGTTTAGAAATATTTTCCATTATGAAACATCCATGTGTAAAACTTTTAGACAAATTTTACTTTTCTAGTTGGGTTGCACAGTATCATTTACCTTGGAATTCACTGATTTTATTATCATGCATGTAGCAGTTTGAATCACTGCTACACACATGATAATAAAAACAGAATAATGCTATGTAATAATCACTAAATTTGAAGTATCAGAAATGTTTTTATTCATTGGCTTATGATATTATTTCAATATATATCATTATTTCTCCTGGTGGTTTCACATTAATTTCATTTTATCCTGCAAGTTTTTTTTTCCACTTCCAGTTGTGATAAAGCACATCCTAATTGTTCAGCTTCACTAAAGACATTTTAAATGATTCCTCCAAAAGTGGTAATTGTATTCTGTAAGGTCTTACATTAAATTTAGAAAGAAATAAGAATATGTCACTTGTTAAATAATGTATTTGATAATTTATACTTCTTTGAATGGAAGTCATTGTGGAAGATTTTGCTTCCTAGACCCCTAGAAACTTTCTAACCCTATTCTAATATCTCATCAGCCTTTGTGGAAAAGGCAGGGAGGCAGGAGAAAGGGGAAGGGGAAGGGATGGGAGGGGAGGAAATGTGGAGGAAGGTCATGTATGTGGCTTACTGCTAAAGTCTGAATAATTTTCTCTGAAATAGGCATTTTTTAATACTTAGTCTCAGCACCTGATGCTGTTATCCTTGCATTGTGGAAAAAAATCCAAACAGTTTAGAGAACAGTTTAACTAATCAAGTAAATATAAATATATGTCTCCATATATTTTTTAAATTTTTTTTAATTTCTTTTTTTTTGCATGTATATCAAGAGCACATTATAAAGACATAGAGTTTAAGAAATAAATTTCCACAAGCTTCCTTTAAAACAACTAAAAACTGGAATGCATGACTAAATTTGGGTGTTATCTTTTTAATACAGCATTTACCATATAAAGCTTGGCTCTCCTTTTAAATAAACAGCTTGCTAGGAAACCACAGAGGGGTGTTGGTGCACCCTCAGCAAGTTTGCAGATGTTACCAAACTGGGTGGGAGTGCTGACGTGCTGGAGGGCAGGAGGGCTGTGCAGAGGGACCTGGACAGGCTGCATCAGTGGTCCAAGGCCAGTGGGATGAAGTTCGACAAGGCCAGGTGCTGGGTCCTACCCTTGGGTCACACCAACCCCAGGCAGCTCCACAGCCTAGGGGACAGAATGGCTGGGAAACAGCCCAGTGGAAAAGGACCTGGTCAACAGTGGCTGAGCTGAATGAGCCAGGGTGTGCCCAGGTGGCCAAGAAGGCCCATGGCACCCTGGCCTGTACCAGCAATAGTGTCACCAGCAGGACCAGGGGAGGGATTGTCCCCCTGTCGCGGGCACTGGTGAGGCCGCACCTCAAATCCTGTGTTTAGTTCCGGCCCTCTCACTATAAAAAAAGAAATTCAGGTGCTAAACTGAGTCTAGAGAAGGGCAGTAGAGTTGGGGAAGGGTCTGGAGCACAAGTCCTGTGAGGAGCAGCTGAGGGAGCTGGGGGTGTTCAGCCTGGAGAAAAGGAGGCTCAGGGGAGATCTTACCCCTCTCTGCAACTGCCTGAAAGAAGGGTGTAGCCAGGTGGGAATCAGTCTCTTCTCCCATGTAACAAGCAATGGAATGAGAAGAAGGCCTCAAGTTGTACCAGGGAGGTTTATGTTGTGTTTAAGTAAAACTTTCTTCATGTAAAAGGAAAGGGTTGCCAAGCATTAGAACAGGCTGCCCAGGGAAGCAGTTGTGTCACCATCCCTGATGGTATTTAGAAGATGCAAAGATATGGCACTTTGAGACATGGTTTACTGGTGGATTTAGCAGTGCTGCTATGGTGAGTTTAGAGCTAGCTAAACTCCCCAGTGCACTTACTTATTTTTTGCTGTGAGATACGATTTTAGGAGAAGGGTAAGAACAGGTTTAAATTTTAAGATTATGAAGGAAGTTTTAACAGAATCAAAAGAACAGGAAAAGAAAAAATTTAGAATGAAATTTCTAGAACACTTTCCCTGCTCACTTTTTTTCTTTTCTCACTTGAGAACATAAAACAAATCTTGGAATTTTAAATCAGTTATTACTTTTCTAATGGTATCTTTTTAGTTTTTATAGGGTGAGGAGTTTTTTCTCACAACATTCTACAAGAATACAGATTTTTCATCTTGGCATATTTATAAACAGCAGTTGTGTGGTTTAGAAAAACTTCTGTTACTGTGAAATTTTTCTCATTTTCACAACTGAATGAATGGGCCATGTTAACTTATGGGATGTTATTTTTTAAGGATGAGCTGTTTAAAGGAAAGATTTTTTCACTGATTTCTGTAATTAGCTTTGAGAACAGAGGTTTTTTTCTTTTGAGACACAGAGTTTTCTTCATTTCTGTCATTTTGTTCAAGTTTTTCAGAACGTCACTGTTTCTTCAGCATCTGTTTATTTGTTCAGGTCTACAATTTTGAACTCTCTATTCCCTCATACTTGGATTTTTTGTGAATTAAAGAAAATACTGTAGTTATTATAGTCTATTTTTAAGGCATTACTAAAAGAACTTCAGCCTCAATACATCTCCTCATTTTCTTTCCATCTGAAATTTAAATTCTTTCTTTCATTGACGCTAGTGTCTTCATGTTGTTATTCTGTGCTTTTTTCTCACCCAAGGGAAGAAATTGTATTTTGTAGGTCTCATCTGTGCACTGGAAGGGTTAACCTTTCACCCGGGCTGGCAGGTGTTGGTGGCCACGCTGATGCATTGCAGCTGCTGGGGGAGGCCCTGGCCCGGCCCGGCCCCGAGGGGACCCCGGCTCGGCGCGGGCCGGGGGCCGGGGGCCGGGGCGAGGCAGGGCCTGGTGTGACCGAGATCTCAGCAGCTCTGACCTGGGCCCCCATCCCCGCAGCAGAGCAGGGCTGGCCCGGCCCCCCTCCGCCGGCCGAGCTCCACCTTCTGAAGCCGGAAGCCAAAAACAACTTTTGGAGCTTCCTGGGTTTTAAAATATGATATTTACGGAGGCGGACCCAGCTTCTCAATGGTTTACAGAGCTGTCAAATCGCAGAACTAGACAGCCATTGGCCTTTTTCTAAACACAGAGGAAGCTCCCAGGAGCCTCTCTCAGGAAAACCAGTTCTGTGAATAGTTTTCTTCCTTCTTCATAAATATCAACCAATATCAAACCAACACAGCTGCATTAACAGTTGGGCTCAATGATCTTCAAGGTCCTTTCCAAGTGAGATGATTTTACCTAATAACGTTTTCTCATTCCCCAATTTTCTATTTCCATTCTTTTTCCCTTTTCTTAAAAAGAATTTAGAAAACATCCAACAGCACATAAACTCTGAAACTTTTGACTGAGCAAGTGCTTAACCAGGAAAGTTCTTACTGTTCAGTGACTTTGTTTTGCTTATTCTCAACACATCTTTTGGGCTGCCTTGTGGCTGCACCATTTATAATCGCTGTCTGCGTCAGTGTTCTAAAACTGTGTAAGAGGCTAAAAAATATAGTTGTTGAGAAGACTTTAATTTAAAAAAATCAGCAGGAGGCACTTAGGTACTTTCCCTAACATTTTCTTCCTTCAGCATTCTATTGAGGTATTCTTGGTTTTTCTGTTTGTGTGTTTGCTTGTTTGTTTTTTAAAGCCTAGAAACTTGTTTCCTGCTTTAAACTGATTTGCTTCAAACTTGGTGCTGTTCAGTCTGCTAGGCATAAAGTAGTGCTATTGGAAAAGACTAAACTTGGCCTTGTTTCAGATGGAAACCTCGGAATTGCAAAGATTGGCATATCATAGATTGTCATCTCCTTATTAGATCTGTGGGGCCATTCCTTTCTCTCCTGCCTCCTTTCATTTGCTACTGCTTGACAGATACTCCTGTTTATTTCCGTGGGCTGAGGAGGCTTATCAGCTTCTAATGGGTGTGTGGGCTGGCTGGGGTTTGGGCAGCACAGACTTTGCTATGCTCTCGTGATGTATGTATGGGGTCCAGCTGCTTGCTGTGAAATAGAAAAAAGGAGAATTAAAATGCTGCCCTGGAGGTCAAAGGTGGCAAACCGGATTAAAGGCTACTTGGCTTCTTCCTAAAGATGGCACAGTCAGGGGAAACAGGCTTTGGGGTACAAGAACATCTAGACTTGTCTTATCCAGATGTGGATATCAAACTTCAGGGCTACAGTTTTTTGTTGAATTTAAGGTCTATTTACATCATTTTGAGGAAAAAAAATATTTCATAGAAAAATGGGGAATTATACACCCAATTCTTTGTTGAAAGTTGCTTCAGAAATATTGTTTATGTACCAAGTAGAAAAAAGACTGGGGGATTGCATGTTGAATATATTTGAAATATTTTGTCTTATTTTCAATCCAACAATAAAATGGTTGATGGGACATGGCCCAGATTCTGCCACTCTACATATACCTGCCATATATGTAGGTAGATAGTATAGGCAGTATTGATCATTAAGATGAGGGCAGTGTATGGAGAGGCTTGTGAAATGGTTCTGGTTTGACCTTTCATTTTTCTAGTATCCGTAATAAAGGATTTCTTCTTCAGAGCACATCTATTATAATCCTACCATGTATTTTGAGATCTGCTCTTTTAAAACCTCCTTGAAATTCTTGTGTTGAAAATTTTCCTTAGCTGGTCAGTTCTCCAAAACTTCCCTTTTTGTTCACATCATAGATAAAACCAAGTCTAAATCAAGACTCTATCTGCCAGTGCCATATGGAATTTTTATGGAAAATACTAGGTATAGTAAAATCTAGTTTATAAAATTATTCAGTGAACTAAGCCACTACTTGTTCTTGCAAATCCTTGTGCTTATGAGAGATGACTGGTGTTTGTATTCAGTGAAATTGATGTAGGTAAAAGTATATTTGCTTAAGATTTGACCTCTAGATTGCACCTTAAGAGTAAAATGTAGTACTTTGGATTCAAAACCTCTTTAGTGTCTTGAATATTATTGACACATTATATGGCCTCACCCAGAGAGGGGAAAGTAGGAAGAAGACTTTATGACTTTCTTCGGTTTAAGTTTAATTTGCATTCTTGGATTTCTTTGCAAAAGTGAAACATAATTGTACTATAGACAATAGAGATTTTGTCTTCGGTGGAATCAAGATTTGACCTAGCTGCCTAGACTTCATAATTATGAAGAAACTGCATCTTTTCATGGTGACCACAGATTGCTCAGGAAGCCTTGTAAAACACAAAAATGTCCTATAGTCTTAAATATTTTATGCATGGTAAACTTCAGCAAGAAGTTTGTTAACTTTGGGCCAACTTTGATCTTTTTCCCTGTATACTTTGGAAACCTATACTGGTGAAATAGAGGGCCAAAGTTATTAATCCCTGGTAAAAATAGTTATTGCCTAATTTTAAAAAATGGTTTCACATCTCAAAAATGGACTGTTAGCCCTTTTCTTCTAAAATGTACTTTTTTTCTTTCTTTTCATGGAATTTTCTCCATCAGTGTCCTACAAGGCAAAGGCAGAAGTAAAATCAAGAGGAAATGGATCAGGTTTTTAGAGACAATTGTTCTCTCACAGTACTGGGAAAAAAGTTCACAGTGTTGAGCAGTAAACTGCTCCTCAAGTATGGATGCTGCACAGTGCTGTGGCTTTAGGAACTGTTTAAACATTAATGCCAAATGGTCTCATTATGATTCATTCTGTTACCATAAGTATTGAAGGAATTAATGATTTGTCAGGCACTGACCTGTGATCTCTGGTGCCCAGTGGCAGGACGCAAGGGAATTGCATAAAGCTGTCTCAGGGGAGGTTTAGGTTGGATACCAGGGTAAGGTTCTGCACCCAGAGGTTGGTTGGGTACTGGAGCAGGCTCCCCAGAGAAGTGGTCGCAGCACCAGCCTGACAGAGTTCAGGAAGAGTTTGGACAATGCTCTTGAGCACATGGTGTGACTCTTGGGATGTCCTGTGCAGGGCCAGAGGTTGGACTTGGGTGGTCTTTGTTGGTCCTTTCCAGCACAGGTAATTCTATGATTCTATTCTATGATACTTTTTAGTGCTACAGGTCCTTAGAGTATCCCAGTGTTTGGCGTTTTCCCCCTTAATGCCATCATTCTTAATGCCAGCATTCTCTTTTTTCCTCTGAGATAAATAAAATATTTTAAACTATATACCCATATATATAACATTTGTTTATTTAATGTAGGAAAAACATCATCCATTCATGTTAATGCTTCACAATCAACTAGACGCAGAACCACAAAGGATTTTTGCGTTAGGAAGCCTGTCAAATGTGATAAGATTAATGATGTGAGATTTTTCAGGACCTCCTCCTACACACATCTCTGCTGTCTGAGTTGAGTTTAGCCTCTCACTGTTCTAGAAAAGAATTGAGAACTGTGTGAACCATTTCACTATATTCAGCTCTGCATTACTTTAGCATATAAATCTTTTGAAGTAGAACTCTTCAAAGCTCAGCTAAAACAGTTGTGTGTACACTTCTATTTACAAAGAAGTTCTTGTAGAGGGGAAAATATTTTTTCAATTTCAAACCAAATCTTCATCAATGTAGTTTCAAAAAATTAAGTTTTAAGGGAAGGAATGGTGAAGTGAGCTATATTTTTACAATAAAAGTTGTTTCCTATAATGGAAGTATTAGAAGGCATTTTCTGAACTAAAATCACTTCAAATGATTCCTGTAACTTTGCATTTATTTGCCTTAAGATTCCTCATTGAAATAACTTTGAAAAAGGGTGAATATTCAGAAGTGAAGAAGATGGTGGAATAGCCCTGAGCAAAAGTACTCCTTTGTGAGCTCAATTTCCAAAGTCTAAGCAAATTTATAAAATTAAGTCTCTAGTTCATTAAATTCAAAACACTATACAGGATTTGTTATCCTACCATGCACCTTTGGAAGAACAAAGTTTTTGAATTCCTTATAAATGAGATAAGGAATCACTTACAAGTTTTTAGTTAGTATTAGCCAGTTATACAAGAAGGACCATTCTTTCCTCTGTCTAAAAATCTTGCTAATGTTTTAGTTTCCAAATATATTTTCTTTCTCTAGATTGAATAGGAAAGGAGTAGTTTACTTCAGGAATTTTTCTGTAGCATATTGAGAAGGAAAAGTAATCATTACTATTTTGTGGTTTCATTTAGAAAAATGGGAAACATTTTCCCACCACCCCACTCCTATCCCAAATTAATGAAGGATGTAGTTTGTTGGCTGAAAATCTGATGTAATTATCATAAAGAATGAGCATGAAGAAGGTGTTTTGTGTGACAAAATTACTTGTTACTGTTTTATTGTAGTTACAGCACTGCCCCAAGTTCTCCTTCCACATTTCAATAATATTGGAAATTTTTATTCTAAGTCTAAAGCTGTTGAGATGTGAGATGATTTTTTGTGTTGTTTGAAAAGCCATATGCAGAATAGGATGTGAAACAGAATTGCCTGTTTTCCTCATTCCAAGGTAATATTGGCCGCTACTCAGAAGCAAGTTTACTAAGGGTTAATATTTGGAATAATGCAATGGTTTAAAGAGATGCAGTCCACTTGTGAGGTTTTCAACAGTTAAAGATGGAAGACTGTTTCTTTTGAGTTTTACATGCTCAGTCATGCTAAACAGTATCTGCTCAATTGTAAACAATTTGAAATACTACTACTACTGCCTTGGTGTCTGTAGCATTAGTTTTCTTCTAAATTCTGTAGCTTTTTTGGTTACTGAGTGCTCTCATATTGTTTTATAGGTATTATTACTAGCTATGGATTGTACATGGATGGTGTTCTGCTGCAAAATTCATCACAGCTAAGTTGTTATGCTTATGGGCTTGCTCCTTGGAGTCTGCATTCCTTCAGAGTCCAGGCATGTACTGCGAAAGGTTGTGCCTTAGGTCCACTGGTGAGTACCTTAATTTACATTCTGGGAGTGTAATAAATGTCAGATGACAGTGAATATCAGAGTAAATGGTGATGATTCACTCTGGGCAGTACTAACCCATCTGGCAAAATGTGACATTTAAAAAAAAATCCTGTTTAAGAGCTGCTAAAGATTCAATAGGTCATTGTTAGGCACCATTCCAAAGTGGAACATAGGTACAGTGAAGGAAGACAAAAACGGAGGCTGGAACAGACATTACTGAAATTAAATGGAGTTAATATGTTTGAAAGGTGCAGGTGTGCTTTAACCAGATTTATAAGGATGTATATAAAGAAAGAGTTACTGTTCCAGTAATGAGCAAATTTCTAGCTGCTGGACTGAAAGGGCTAAAGTTAATTTGAGAATTGCAGAATCCAGAAGTGGCAACAGGAGCAAGAAAAATATGGTAATTCATAAATCGTTTGAATGCAAGTATGTGATCAAAATATTATACCAGACAGATTTTAACAGTCTTGTGTAACACCATTTTTTCAGGATTTGAGAACACAGGAATATTAAATTTGACAAATTTGTGAAAAACAGACCTTCTGAGGCTTTTTTATTTTGCTAAAGGTTTTTAGACATATAGCTGAACTGATAAACCTAATATGATTTCATAGCATTGTAGCTGATGAATAAATAGAATCATATCTACTGTGCTTGATTTAGTTTTCAATCATAACTGAAATAGAAGCCTGTGTTTATTCTGGGATTTAACTTTTTGTTTAATTCAGTTTTATTTGTAAGCTTTTGAATTTTGTAAAAAGTAAAGGAAGAAAAGAGAGAAAGATTTGGGAGGATTTTGTTTTTATTTCTATTTTTTCCAACACAATTTATTTTGTATAAAGAGAATTTCCAGGTTTTGTTTTTGTGATATAATTTGTTATTCACATTTCCAATATTATTTCCAAGATTGCTTTTGTTCAAATGCCAGTAACATTGTCTATCTGCAGAAGACAACTAGACTTTATAACCATTAAACATTTTATAGCTTGCTCTACTATTTACTCTTAAAAGCTTGAATGGCTTTTTGCCAGTTTTTCTTGTACATTTTTTACAACTTCACATATGCCCCAAAAGCAAAACTTGCTTTAAGGTACTTGATGTGCAATAACCTAATCCATTTTGTTGGTAGTGATGTTTAAGACAAGTCATTACCAAACTTTGCATACAGATGAAATATGTATGTTTTCAGTATTACCGTCCTATCAAATAGACATCAAAAGGACAGAACAGAAAACCAGTAGTTAGGGTTTTAAAAAATACTTCTAGGAGTGTTTCTTCACATCTCCACTGAACTACAGACTCGTAACTTGACTTTTGGAACAATTCACAGGAGTTGCTGTAGCCGATACTCATCTGCATCCCATGATCAGTACACAAACTGTTTTCCAAAGCCAGTGATCCATCTCTAATCACAGGAATTGAAGTACATCTTGATTTAGGCTCACCTAAGTGCTTCCAGGAAGTTAAAGCACTGGGATCTTCGTTTGATTCTTTAAAAATTATTTTCATATGAATTATGGAGTAAATCCAATGCATAGAAAAAAAAAAAAAAAAGAGAAACCTAGTGTTTTGCCTCTGCTCTAAATAGAATGAGAAACATCTCCCAGCAGCAAACTTATATGCTTCCAGCTATTTTTGTTGCTGGTGTTGTGCTTAATGTGCCCTAATCGATCAAGGAACACGATGTGACATTCCCCTAAATATGGAATTTGTCCACCTTATATCCCTGAAGGCAGTTCTGAAATTCTTAACTAATTATGAGACCATTAGCTGTTTTTCTGTTTCAAAAACTTATTTTTGTTCAGCTTAGGTTGTTTTTGTTTGACTTTCTGTGACTATGATTTATTTTCAAGTGAGGTGCAAATTGTTAACATGTAAATTAAGAAAAGCTACATTTTAGTGTCTCCCTATTAGACCCAAGGTACTGCTTTTGTCTGTTCTAATTGTTTAGGTGTTTTGTTCCTGACGAGGGGAAAAAATGGATTATTAAGGGTTAGTGTCACCTCCAATAGATTCTTTGGAAAAATTCAGAACTAAAATTATGCTGGTTTTGAAATGTGTTAGCTCTTGTAAATATCTTATAAATAAATGGAAATGTTCAACACTGAATATTTCTCATTTCAACCCACTGCTATTAAATTTAAATTTCAGGATTTTAGTAATATGTATGCTAGTACTTTTCCCAACATTATTATGCTTGTCCTACTATTTGGTGTCACTTGTATGATAGCAGAGTCTCTTTTCATTAAGTTATTAGTAAATATATCTGAAAATACCGTAGAATAGAGTATAAAGTAATATTTAGAAAAATAAGTATGAAAAAGGTATTCTGTGCCATATGTTTATATGGCACATCATAAAGAGCTAAAGACCTAATATAGCTGTTGCAACTGTTTAGGACATGGTACAGAATGTTACAGATTTATATTATTTAAGGATTTTTTAAATCTTCTTCAGTAGAAAAACATAATTGGTATTAATTTCTTCACGTTTCTGATTGGAGTACCTGCATTTAGGAGCACTTTACTGGAAATTATTTTGTTTAGAAAGCTCCATTTAGTCAAATCCTTACAAAAGGATGTTTTTCACTGAAATACCCAAATAATCAATGTGGCAGTGATCCAATAAATCTATGAAGTACTTGTTTATCTTCAAGCATGTACTTTATCCTGTTGACTTTACTGCAACTAATCACATACTTTAAATATATAGAGAAGCACATATGGAGGTATTGATGCACATGGCACATGTAAACAATAAGCTGTCCAATCTTTACGTGCTGAAAAGTACAATATTCATGTTTCAAGGGCAGAGAGAATATGTTTGGTTATTTAGATGAAAGAACAGGTGTGGCAGATTAAAAATAGCATTTATTACCACTCCCATGAACCTTCAGCTGAGAGGCACTTACAAAGGTGTGAAACCATCTTACACCTTAGAAAACACCAAATAAATAATGTAGGAGAAACAAAATTGTCACCATAAATAACATAATAACAAATTACTTTGTTCCATAGCACTGAATGTTTACTAGTCGTTATGAAATTTCAATACTAAATATCTGGAATATTGAATTAGTATTTATTTACTTATATTACAAATCTTTCATATTCAGTACATTATCCAGCTCTTTTATATTTTATTTTCTCTTAGACATTTACTTTTTATTGCAACTTAGTTTTATTAGGTGACTGTAGAAGTTAATTTAGGGAGCAGCCAATATTCCGTAAAGGAATTTTTTTCCATCTAATATCTGTGATAATTTACTACAGTGTTTAAATGTGTGTTCCTTGCAGTTGCTTTTTAAATGCAGAAAGAGAAAGTTACATGGTCTTCTATTGCTGTTTCTTTTCCTTACACTGAGATCATATATTCACATGAGGTGCACTGGTGTTTTCAAAAAATAATCTTTTGTTCTTTTCCAGCATTTGTTTCTTGTTCCTTGCAATAGTCTGTATTTAAAATAGATTAGGAGCTGGACAGCTTCAAAGAAATGTAGATGAAAGAACAGCAACATGCTTAAAAATTTGGATGCTGACAGTGTTAGTTACTTTTTCTTTATTAAGAAATACCTTTTCTTAAACTTTGCATCTCTCATTCTCTGTGACTATGGCAGCAAACTTCCATCTCCTGTTGAATTTACAGGTAGAAGCTCGGACCATGGAAGCTGCCCCTGAGGGAACAGTTGATGTTTTTACTACTGTTGATGGGTCCAAAGAAGTTCAATTAAAATGGCTTGCTCCAAATAAACCTAACGGAAAACTGACCTACACAGTCCTTGTTACTGGTCCCTTCTATGCTGATCAAGGTATAATTTTCCTTTCATAGTAAGTCTAATGATAACATTGATATTCCATTTATTTAAAAAAAATTCCTTTAGCACTAAATTTTTCTACTTTTTTGTTTTTCCCCATGCCATTGATTATTTTAGAATTATCAATTTTATTCTTTAAGAAGTTCTGCTTTGATTTATGGTGCTTTACATTTGTACAAACACATAAATTGGCAAATAAAGATAAGCTCTCTGCACTTATTTAGTCTCCAGATATACACATGGAGTCTTATCTTGCCACCTTCACTCAGATAAGGAAGCTATGCTCACAAAATTTCAGTTGGTTTGCTTATATAAACCACTCATGAGAGCCGTTCATAATATGGTTGATCATGGGCATAATTTGAAGAAGAAAGGGAAAGAAACCCAGCTCTTTATTTCTATATCATAAACAGACTCAACATGAGATACAGAAGCCTGAAAATTAAGAGTTCCCTGTTAAACCTTATTGTGCTGCAGGTTGCTCTTTTGCTTCCATGGGTTTATGTTGCGGGTTTTTTCTTTTTCTTACATATTTTAAACTTAAACATAGCAATGTGGTCTTGGGTTAAAATGTTGCTAAATCAGAGTAGGCAGAGTTAGTGATGTCACCCCTATGTAAAAGCCTAAGGCGCTGAAAAGGTAAATGGACATTTTTTCCAAATGTATTACAAAACATGCATATTTTTTAG
>VWYI01015898.1:101615-122480 GCA_013399455.1 Anthoscopus minutus | reverse complement strand
GCTCATAGTTACATTATTGTAAATCCAGAATAACTGCTTGGTTTAAAAAAGAATTATCCTATGTCACGTGAGGTGAGAGTAGAATCTTCTGTGACCATAAGTAAGGACTTCTCTGAATGGAGCAGCTCAAGACAAATGGACTGGTTATCCCATAAACTAGATGGAATTTGCAACTCTTGGAAATGTTTTAGTTTCTTCAATCAGAAACAACCTTGTTACTGAGTGTTTGTTAGGTACCATGAAGAACCATAGAAAGGAAGAAATCCAGTTGGTTTTGTCTTGGTGGGATAGTTTTTTATAGATTACACCACTGTAAGCAATGTAAGCACTTCTCTCCTCTGCTCTGCAGTTCTGCTCAGTGCCATCAGGGAAAATGAGCTGATTTGCTGCATTGGTAATGTTAGAGCAGATACCAATGCAGCACTAAAGGATCTGCAAAACCTCACTGTTTTAACATTGATTTCTCAGGCACACACTACAGGTCTTTAATGCACAGCACTGAGACAGCCTTAGTTCAGGGTAGGATGGAGCACTCAAACTTAATTTACTGAATTATGAATTTTTTTTCCTCAATTTATAGCATCACCAGCTGAGTGTAAGACTATTTTACATGGTGGGGTCTCTTATTTTTGGCCTAGCACAGTGCCTGGCTTTTAAAATGCCTCCTAAAACCACTCCACATTCATCTTTTCATGGGTTTTTTGTCTCTTGAAACATGAATAGAGGGAAAGTACGGATGTGCTTAGGCACAATTGCATTGAATTAAAGGTGGCTGTCATTTTAGGTAGTCCCAAGGTCATGAATAGCAAAATATGAAAATTTCATCTCTTTACTGCTGGTCAAAACCCTAATATGTTCCATGACCCTACACTAGATTCAACATATAAAACGAGAGCAGCTTAATAAATCTCTCTGTAACAAGTATTACACATTATGAGGAGGAAAACTTAGATCAAGTTTCTCCTTTGAAGTTTTAATGGACACTCCAATTTGATGACAACAAATCACCTATGCTTGTAATAAGTTTGCAAAGCCTGGAGCAGCTCCAGTCATCTTGGGCTGTAGCTCTGTATGATAATTAACTCAGGCAACTGCAAGATTTAAAAGGCTTATTCACATTGCCCAGCTCTGGCCTTACCAGGCATGGCAAGCAAACTTTTAAATACTTTTCTCCCTATGAAAAAATATTTCCAGTTTGAGCTGTTCCTAAGAATTTTGTCCTGTAGTAAAACTGCAAATCCTACCAGTCTGAAAAGGATGAATGAGTTTGTGTTCCTTTGTTCCATCCTCGTGCAAGCCAGCAGAAGGAGAAAGGGGAAGAAGAAAAAAACAAGAGAGAGCATAGCAGGGCAAAGGGAAAGGAAGGCTGGATCTTGGAGCTGTGTATTTCTCACTGCTCTGTGTAACTACCTCAGGGCCCTGCCTGGGAAGTCCATCATACCAGATGTTTTCTTCTGTGGAGAAAATTCTATATGAAATGAGGGGGTTTTGTTTAAAACAAAACTTGAACGTGAGTTTGCTATTATGACCCAAATCTTGCAAAGACTTATGCAAATATTTATCTTCCTGCATTGCAACTCTCTTGATTTTGGTGGAACTGCCAACCATGTGTACAGACAATAATTTATTTAAGTCTATCTGATAATGAGCATCTAAAGGCTCAGAGCTGAATTTGTTCTCTCCTTGCATAGGAATGATAAAGCCAAAATAATTCTGTTTATCTGGCATGGTGTGTTGTAACCACAGTGTTACGTACCCTGGAGACATGAGTCTCTAGTGATTAAAAGTGCTTTAAAAGGCAGGGAAAGTCCAGTCAACATCTGTAGGACTAAAAGAGGAGAAGGCAGCACTGTACATTTTCAAAAATCAATTATATAATAAGGATGTAGTTTACCCCAGAAAACATGAGGCAATCATTTTAGCAAGGCTGTTCTTCCTGTTAAAACATGGGAATCTGCTCCTGTCCAGGCACAGATCTCCTTCTCTTATTCTGTGAGTCAAAGACAACTTTGATTTCCTCAAAGAGCCTTCTTCCTGGGTGAATGTGACACCACATTATCTTGGCTTATATTTTTCATTCCCAGTTTAACAGTTATAAGCACCTTTCAACATCAAATAAGAGCAACAGGGTAATCCAGATAACAGAAAATTCTTCAACCCTAAGAGCCTGACTCAGATTTATATGCCTGTTTCAAATTTCTGCTCCTCATTCCAAGATTTGCAACATTTCACAAGTACCATATAATGTGCTACTTGATTGGCCTTTCCAAGGATACAATGTGCTGCAACACATTGTACAGGAGTTTTATAGGTAGGCATCCCCACCACTTCTGGTATTCATAGAAAAAATATATCATGGGCTTCTCTTTCTGTGCTCTACAATCTTGACGTTTCTTAATATAAGGTTGTCTTCAGAGATGTCAAACTGGTTTTGAATTATTTTATGGTGTTCTCAGTTAAAACACTGTCATGTAAATCAATCACATCCTCAGTTCTCTGTCAGGGAACTGCAATCTTGAAGTACAGCCTTCAAATGGAATCAGTACAGCTACTAGATTTCATTTTAGGAGAGCAACCATCAGTCTGGGATTTACTTGTTACTGTCCCAGGTAAAAACTTTGCCAATAAATTACTGCCAGTGGTATGAACATTGCAGGTGAGGTTTCACTTGTTTAACCTTGATCCCAGCTTTGCCACTTATCACTGTTAACCAAGCAAATATCACTGTTACTGTCCTGAGCAGCTCTCAACCCCACTGTGAGGTGTCTTGTAGCTTTTCTCCCAGCAGAGCTGTTTTCCCAGCAGGTTACGGAGATGCACCATATCTGAGCTGACTCTGGACAAGGAGGAAAGCGGTTTAAAGCACCATTACTGATTATTTTCTTATTGCTACAAAGTTTTTTTAAGGATTTTATAGAGACCCATGCTTTATAAGTTATTTCCTGTGTCCTAGAACTTTAAAGTTTACAGCTGGTAGTTAGACCATAATTTCTTAAACACCTTTTGAAACATCACCCATATGTGTTCCCACACATTAAAACATACCTACAATAACTTAGATTTCAAGTAATTCCTATTAATCTTGCAACATTAGTCAAATATTTATAAATGCACCTTTAAGTGTCACTACTTTATTCTCAGGAGTCAGTAACTGGTGATAAATTACTGGTGAACAATAATGGTGCATTAGAGTAATCCATAATTCTGGAGACTTCAAAGCTTCAATGCAGTTATTTCTCCTTCCACAGGCAATATATATGTAATTTTGCTACTTTCCCCCCTTTCAGATTCATAATGTATTTCCTGTTGTCTCTTTCAATGCCCTCAAATCCTGAGGGGGGCAATCTTGTAATTACATGCATTAACTCTATTATACTGTGAACTTGCATGATTCTGCACCCACAGAATGAGGAGCTGCTGTGTTCTTAAATGCCAGCTACTCTTTAACTGTAAAAGCACCTACTATTTTATTGGAACTATTCTTGCTTTATTACTGTAAACAACTTTGATCATAATGATGCCATTTGAAAGAGCTGATCAAGCTGAGAAAAATGACACCACAGTCATAAAGTCACACTAAATTTTGCTATTAACATTTTATAGTGCATATAAGGAAGATGTTCCAAGTTGCAACTATAGACAAAAGAGAAAATTAATTTTACATAGAAATGTAGATTTAAGCATTAGCAATATACCAGTACAATCATTTGCACCATATTCTTAAGGACAACAGATGACCCTCCCAGTAGATGCTGGGTGTCACATCTTAGATGAATCTGTGCTTGCTTTGTGGCAAACATGAGAATATATTACTGTCCTTATCCCTGCAACAAAGATAGAATGATTGAGTTACGAGGAAAATACAGAAATGTCATATAGAACAATTTGAAAAGTTATCAGAAAGAAAACTCAGTTCACAGGAGAGTTCTTGATAGAAAAGGAAGCCTTAGTTGAAGGCTGAAACTCTTCTTCCAGCAAAACTGATCACCTGACCCTTAGGATAAGTTTGCTTCCCGAGATATATGCAAAGCATGACATTTGGAGACAACTGCTGAAGTACTATTCTTTGGTCACAATTGAAAAAAAGAATAGACTGGCGTCTGTATTGGGAAATTTTGTTAAAAGTAGTTTAGTTTGGGCTGGAAGGTAAAACAAAGGGATTTTGGTACAACACGTGTTGTGAATTCACCAAGGAACTACCAGGTGACAGATCCAAACAGTGAAATAACTGCTAACTGTTCTGTAATACAGAGCAAACTGTAACAGGGTGAAAATAAATGGCAGTTTGTAGAATAGATGGATGGCTGTTTAAATGTCAGTTAATGAAGTTTGATGTGCAGGGCTGGAAGCTGCCTTTCATTATGGCAATTTTCTTTTCTCCAAACACATCCTCAAGCAGCAGTAAGTGGGAAGTCCTTG
The DNA here is from genome assembly GCA_013399455.1 of Anthoscopus minutus. NCBI lineage: Eukaryota > Metazoa > Chordata > Aves > Passeriformes > Paridae > Anthoscopus > Anthoscopus minutus. The sequence continues at coordinate 118,061 of VWYI01015898.1, read as the reverse complement.
GATGAGGTATCTTGGTGTTGCTTCACTACCATAAATGGCAGGGGAAAAGCAATGTCACAGGAGCACTCTTTACTCTTTGTGATTTCCAGCTGCAGGAACACCCTTTTTTCTATGTATTTTCAGCTGCCCAAAGCTATGACAGTGATTGCAGTTTCATGCAATGGGAGCTCTTGTGGGCCTTCTCTTACTGCAGCAGTCTGAACTGGAGTAAGGGGGGCAAAGAGCAGCAGTGGGAAAGTGAAGTAGAGGAGATCCAGTTCCTGCAGCTCTTGGATCTCTCTTTGAAAGGCAAAAAGGGCTGGAATGGAAAGAGGATGAAATTCCAAAGATCACCAGGCAATTTCAAATGAGTGAAGGTTCACAAAGCAGCTTGGGTGGACATCATAGTCTGGAGATATAACCATGGAAGTGGAATAAAATCACCTCACTTCAACCTCTGGTATGGGCTACTTGCCTTGCTGGTTTCTGAATACTATAAATTCATTTTATATACTTATTTGTATAAATTGTGAGCTTTCAAGTCAAAGGGCTACTTAGGTCTGTGTCCTTTTCTACGAGCACTGCCTTCACTTGGCCAAGCCCAAGATTCAGCAGAAAGTCAATGCATTTAACATGTAAGAATATCAGAATTTAGGAGTATCATTTTATGGACATTTTACTTTTCCACAATAATGTAGAAAGTTCCACTGTAGAAGTAGAATGTAGAAGATTCACTGTTTTGAGAATATATTTTTGTTTTATTGTTAAGGCCTGGTAAAGGGAAAAGAGACATTTTAAACAAATACCTAGTAAACTGTTGAGCTGTCTAAGTTATGAAATCTCTCAACATCAGCTGTTGAAACTCTCTGATTAAGTGAATAAGCCTGAACAGAGAGTCTACCAGTGCTATACATTAAAAATAGCTTACATAAAAGAGTGCAAGGTATCTTTGCTAGAAGGACTGCTGTCCACTAATATTGATCTGGCAGCACTGATCATCTGCTATTTTGCAACTTTATTTTTTTAAATGCAATTTTCTAGAATTATGCAATCATCAGTAATTTGGTGATTTGGTTGCTGTATTTTGGAGACCTGTCTTTTTCTACTGTTACATGTAAATATTGGTATCTGTGCCTTTGGGGTCCTACTCTCCCCAATAGCATACGATTTGTTTATGTACTTAAGTGAAATACCTGACAAACAAAACTGTAAAGAATTTATTATTTATGTGGAGGAAGAATTCTGTGTTTGAAGACTGACTAATGGCACACCAAAGAGAACAAAGATAAGAAGGAAAAGAAACAGCAATTTTTGAAATATCAGGTATCTTACATAGAGAATAAGAAAACTAAAGCATGTGGGCTGAAAAGAGAGGAAAAGAAAGAATTTTTTCTTAATTAGGATCTAGGGGACCGGAAGTCCTAAAGCAGAGAGCTTTGCACCATTCCTCTGACATTCAAGTTTGATAAATGGCAACTTGGTTATCCCACATCACAAATGTCCCCATTCTATATAAAGATACACATAAACATCTAACAAGCCTGAGTGTGTCTAAACTGAACCAAACCAAACCAAACCAAACCAAACCAAACCAAACCAAACCAAACCAAACCAAACCAAACCAAACCAAACCAAACCCTAAGCAGGTCTCTCTAAAGCCATAGTAAGAAATGTGCTGATGCATGTGGGGAGACCGCCTGATTTCTTACTGACAATTTTATTATTTCTGTAACAGGTTTTTGTTTATTCTTCAGGGCAGAAAGGCTGCATTTTCTCTTGCCTTGAGCTAAATTCTCTAAAACTGCTAGGCAGAAAATATAATATCCAATATCCTACTATTTCTCACTTCATTATACTAATATAGTTTCACATACAATGAGGCAGAAATAATGAAGAAAATATGCTGTAGCAATGAGTCTTTATGTGACTACATTTTTTAATAGAGTCTTATACACTGCATTTTCAGGTCCTTTCTATGAGATTTTCTTTCTATTTCTATTCTAATACATTTAATTGTACTTTTTAGGGAAGACTCTAAAACCCAGCACTGCAATGGCCCTGATCCTCATTGTCACAGGAGAGCTCTCAGGCCTCAGGCCTGTATGAGTGGTGATCAGGGGGTGGAACACCTTCCAAGAAAAATTTTTGCTAATGCCACAGAATCAGTAGCTTTGGCTGGTACAACTGTGCATTAAAAAGGGCTTGAACATCTAAGGACTCATTTGAAGGATGAAGTTTTAAAAACACTGTTCTGAAACTACGCTGTAGTCACCTTCACTTACTTTACATCCTCCCTATAAAGGTGGTTTCAATACCAGAATCATTGTGCCCCACAACAGACACAGACCTGAGGCTTTCACAGCAGAAACCCCTTTGAGGGTTGTATTGACTTCAGCAATTGCAGCAAAGGCTGTCACAAGAACAAGTGTCACAAAGCCTTTTTCAAGGAAGCAGATGTGAAATATTTTCTTATTCTATATTGCCTATATTTCTCTGATACTTTGCTCCTGTGAATACCTGAAGCCCTCCAACAGTCCATGGCTTTTAGGAGCAGGAATCCCAGCTGTAAGTGGGAAATCTTGGCTGAGAAAAGGCCCTGATTGGCATCCCTGGAGGCTGATGACCTCCATTTATCTGTAAGTGGTAGAGCATAGGCAGGAACTCTGTTTGCTCACTTCTGCAGAGCTGCCAGCACAACCCAGAGGAGCCCATGTGGGGCTGCCAGCACTGTTCATTCCCTGTGCCCAGTCAGTCCAGACCTGAGTGAGACTTCCAGCAAGGATGCTAACCTGGATCACTCCAATGGTAATTCCTGCAGTGTGAACACTGGGGAGACAGGAATTGGATCAAACCCAGGAAGCTCACTTAATCTGGGCCACAGAGTTGTTGGATAGTAACTCCTCTTGGTCACTGCAAACTATAGCTGAATTCAACCCAAAGACTTAGAAAGTTTCTTGTAAAGTATTTGTTAACTCAGTCCAGCTGGTCTCCCTGGATATACTTTTCTAAAGCTATGCTTCCAACTCAGTTGTCATTATTCATGAGGCTTTCTGGAAGTGCTGATCCTTGCACTTAGCTTCATCATTCATTTTCCCCATTATATTCCATCTGAAATTGCATCTGCTACTTGTAGATTGATAAACACTGGATATATCTCCTAAGGGCTCCTACAGTTCCAAAATCAGATGGGTTGCTATTATTATTTAAGGCAAATATATCATTAGAACACACATACAAATAGTGCAGACTAATACATTACATATGAGGAAAACATTTTTGCTGTATGAAAACCTTGTTCCAAATTTTCCAAACTCAAAGCAAGCTCACAAAATTTTAAACCATTCTGTTTGGTTTAAAACATAAAAGCTATTTGAACATTACAAGTACTCTTTCTGTCTGTTTTCCATAAACCGTATTTAAATATATTTACATCGTTCTTGCGTGGAACATAGTTTTATAATTATGTGGTTTAAGGATAATTTTTGTGCAGCATAACGAAACAATTACATGTTTTAAAGTTGTTTTTCTGTTGACTTTAAGAATTTACTCCCTCAGATTAATCTACCTTGCTTTACTTTCTCCACTGTTGATTCCTTTCCCCACAAACAGTTTGTCTTTGAGGCATTTTTATCCTTTTGTTTTCAATACTGTCAGGTCACAGTACTGTAAAAACGTACAATGAATCCTGACAATTAAACAAGGCTGTTTAGATTGTATTTAGTGATTATTTGACCCTACTGGATTTTATCAGCACTACTTACATGGAAATAGATGTGTAGATGAGATTTCCAGAGGTTGGTGGGTAAATCCCAAATGGGAGAAAGGGATATTCCAGAATGATGACACTGGTTCTGCATCATGTACACACATGGTTTAATGCAGAAATTCCATCTTCATCTGACACTCTCTTTGTTGCAGCATTTTATGTAGTAAAATGGTACAGTAAAACTTGATAGTAAATAACAGTAATAGTAAAACTATATAGTAATAGTAAAATAGTAGATTGTAATAGTAGGGAAAAAAAACGTGATAGCAAAAAACTGCTAGATAGTAATAGTAAAATAGTAAAACTAAATAGTAATAGTAAAACTTGATCATAAGAGGCAGTGAATGAATTAAAAACAGGGTAAATGGCAGAGAACAAACCATAAAGTGATAATAGATGCAAAAGTATCTCAATGGCATCTCACTTTTAATATATTACACAGTAGGAAAAATTGGCAGGTTTACTTGTCTTTGTTACAGGCAGAGCACCCCCAGGAAGTAACTTTGGGTATCTGACTAATTTTCCAGGATGGGTAAATGTAGGTTCCTTCCTTGGATAATCTAACCTGGATTGTTAGAGGACTAGTGCAATAGAAGACTGGAATACTGCTTCCTTAAGACATTTTTTCAGGGTGTATTTCCCACTTGTGGAGCAAGTGAAAAAAGGAGTAAAGTCTGCCAAGTGAACTATCAAAAGGAACAAAATAAAAAAACAAAATAGAGATAATAACACTTCAGTAGAATCACATGCTCTTTTGACTATCAGGGAATCTCACAAAAGGCTTTCCAGAACTTTGAAGGATAAAACACTCTCACATGTGGCGTCAGACAGCTCTGCGCAAGCCGGGCGTGATGCATTTCAAATGGAAAAGCTGTCCTCTCCCAGAGATGGAACTTGATCCTGGCCTGTCTGTGTCACAAATAAATACATAACTAACTGCACAGTAATTGCCAGGCAGCAGGTAGGTCACACAACAGAGAGAACCATCCCTTTCGGTGCGGAGATGGCTTTCCCAGCCTCATGGCAAACACACATGGCAATTTGGGAAATGGAAATTCCACACTGGCTCAGATCAGCAGTCCAGTGCTCTGTCTCTACAGTGAGTGGCCAGGACCAGATGCTTCAGTGGAATTTGCAAGAAAACTCATAATGGACAATTATTGAATAATTTGCTCATAGGGGAAGTTTCTTCCTAATCCCAGACAGCTAATGATTGGTTTATGCCCTGAAGCATGAGGGTTCATACATCTCCACCCCCAACCATTTTTATCCTATCTAAGGTATCCCTGGGTGCTCTCATTATCCAAATAAGTGTATAATCCTTTTTGAATCCTACTAAGCTCTTGGGCATAATGATAGCTTGTTGCAGTGAGTTCAACAGGCTAATTATGCATTGTGTAAAAAAAATATTTCTTTTTATCAGTTTTAAATTTGTTTCTTTTCAATTTAATGGATGTCACTTTGTTCTTACATTATGGGGAAGAGTAAATAGGAGCATTCAATTGACCTTCTCCATACCATTAATTATTTTATATCTCTATCATGTCCCCACTTATTAATTCCCTCTTCCAACTGAACACTTTTCATCTTTTAAATCTCACTTAATATGGAGGTTTCTGCTTGCTTCTCTTCCCTTCTGTTGCCTAACTTTGGGCTTTTTCTATTTCCTCTACATATTTTAAGATGGCATGACTTGAAATGAATATTATATTTGGGGAAAGTGTGCCAACAATATGTATAATTGCAGAATTACAATATTGTCATTGTTTTCCATCCCATTCTTTCTACATTCTCACATTTTGTTTGCTTTTTTAACCTCCACTGCTCATTGATCAGATGTTTAATTGAGCTGCCCGCAGTGACCCTCAGGTCCTTTTCCCAAGTTGTTACAGTTAATTTAGAAGCCAGCAATATGCATGAGCAATTCAATCTGTTCCTTCCAATATGTGTATTTTCATATTTGTCAATGCTGAATTTGGCTGCCATTGTGCAGCTTATTAGGTCTCATTGAACATCTCTGCAGTGCTCTGTAGTGCTGACTAACCTAAATAATTCCTTGCCATCCAGAAAGTTGTCCACCCTCCTTAATGCTTTTTTTCCAAGAGACTGAATTTATTTGTCAGAATCAACCACAAGACAGTGTTTCTGGTATGCGACCTGTAGTCTGTGGCTGGAAATGTGACTACTTTTGATTAAGCATCTGATAAGACACAGGGGTTAGAGTAACTAGAATTTCCAAACATAAAAGCTAAACCCTACCTGGAGATATACATGAAATTAACTCTGATTGCCTAATGAGTCCCCATTTGGACACGCACCACAACCACAGTGGATTTCCACATGATGTGCAATTTGTTGTGCAGGCATAACTATCTAATAGCATCTTATGCAAAGAGACAGAAGTTTGCTGAGAGCTGTGTGTGAGACTTTAAATAATACTCTGCATTTCAGACTGCAGAAGCCAAAGTGGTAGACTGCCCCTTCTCAGTTTGTATTTTGCACTGGTTAATGCATGGCCCCTCCCTGGTGGTAGATCAAGGCAGCCACAGGCTGGAGTTCAGCAGGAGATTTTAGCTCTTGTATTTCTCTTGTTCAACAGAGACTCTCTTTACATGCACATTTTTTTTAGTATTAATTAATCTTCATAAATAAAATCATATTCAAGTTTCAAGAGTGACCTGAACTTAAGGATTGGACAAATTTAAAAGAAAAACAAGTTTCTGCAAGTAAACCGGAGACTTAAGCTCTCAGTTCCAAACTTGTACTGACAATTCAAGTGGAGCACTATCCAAAGACAATTTTTGTTTACAAAGAGTAAAAAGTTTCTTTGGAGAACTAGATTTTTTTGCACATGTACTGCTTTTCCAAAAGGAATCAAGGTAATTGCAATGGTAAAGCTTGCTTTTATTTGTGGCCTCTTGCAACTCACATCCCAGCAGGTTTTTTGTTTTGCTGCATTTTCACACATCTCCAACTAATTTACATTTTTAGAGAGGCCACACAGGGCACAATAAAACTTCCTCAAACAGGATGTTGATTTGAGGGGTCAGTATGCCATGTTTTTGTAAGTCTCTCATTTTCATTAATACCATGTTGATATAAAATCCTAGCAGGCCCATATACTTTTAGTTGGGCTGATATGAGAGCTGAGGGAGACTCAATGTAGCACACAACCTTATGCACTTTGGGATTATCTTGCTTCTAAAATTTAAAGCTCTTCTGTATCCTCTGGCAGACAAAACCAGCCAAAATAACACAAAACAGAAGAAAATCTGGAAAAAAAAAATCTGGAAATATGTCTTGTCCATCCAGAACTCGTACTTCAGAAAATGTAAAGCAACAGACATGAAAAGCTGATTTAAAGAAGAAAATGTTCATGATTAATTTAAATTATTCTAATTAATTAAAATGCTCTTGATAATTAACATCGTTTTAGGCACAATTAAAAAAAAATCACAACAGGCTATAAAAACATCTATGTTGAATAAGATACATGAACTCCATTCCACTATTGTTTTCATTTAGCATGCCTACAAGGAAATTTATTTACTCACCATAATAACATAGAACTTTTGGATGTGCTCCCTGTTCTAATTTGCAATTTTCATGTGCACTAAAAATTAGTTGCCCTACCTCTTCCTAGTAAGTGATACGGATTGTTGCTGACAATTGCCAAGAAAGCAGTATATTAAAAACCTATTAATTACTAATTACTTCCAAATATTCTATTAAATGCATTAAGAAAACTGAACATTGGACATTTTTTTCCTAATTACAATACACTTGTTATTTTGCCCACTTACAACTGAAAACTTAGCAAATTTCTTCAGCTGATATGAGATCTTTGATATCTGTAGCTGCAGAAACAAGTGAGTAAATATGAAGAATAAAGAGAATATTTAGCAGTTACAAATAACTGCCATGTGACAACAGCTTTGTGAATGGCACTGAAGAGGTAAATTCTACACTAAATACTAATAGGTAAATTCTACACTATTTCCTTTCAGGTTTTTATATTAAGTGCATTCTCAAATCAGTGTTAGGAATCTTCCAGTAAGACAGCTGATCCTAGAAGGTATTAAACAACCCAGAAAGAGCATTCAAATAAATCAGTCCTTATAGGACTGAATCCTAAAAGCAAGTGACCAGCAGTAACAAGCAGTACTGTCCTGTTCAGGTTCTAACACAAGTCAATGATTCTCCTCTCAAAAATCCTGTAGTTTGAGAAGAACTTTTCTGTTAATAGTCATGTAAATAAACCCATTTAAAAAAAGCCAAATAACCTGATTTCAGATGTGATGTGAATTATCATAATATATGACAAATTGTCTCTTCAGAAAATGTGTCTGTAAACCCTGCTGCCCAAGAGCACCTGAGTGCTTTATTACAAAGCATAGTTTGAGAGATTGCAAATATACAAGGTTAATGTGATTAAAATTAGCAATAAAACCATAAATAAAACAAATGGAGTTGCCAAGGCCTTGCTTAAAAATAAATGTAACAGTCATACAGAGACACAGGAACGACATGCTACAAAAGGAATTAGCTATGTAGCAACAGAACAGTTATAGTGCCAAAGGCCATCTGAAATGAAAGGCATTTTAAACACAAGGTGAGAAATAATTTGTGATAATATTAACTTATGGTGTATCTCTCTTATCCAACCTTTCCTCTCTGTTACCCTGGACCAACACCTACCTGGGCTAAAACTCTACATGACCAGATTTTACCGTTCAGTGGCCATTCTCTTAACTGGGGAAACAAGGGGGACACTGACTTTTAGAAAAGGAATCCTTACTTTTTCAGGAAAGGGCCTTTATATGGCCAGTTCCTGAATCTCCTTGTCTGCCTCAGTTTTAATGTTGTCAGGTAGTTTAAGTTTTAACAAATTTCCATATCTAAGAAGTATAAAATCATTTAAACTTTAGAATGAAGACAAATATTGCTGGGAATTAATGAAAAAAAGACAATAAAGAACAAATCTTAATTTCCTGCATTATTGCACATTCTGAGAGTGAACAGAAATGCTGTTTAAAAAAAGAGGTATGTGAAAACTGTGCTGAGGTGATATAGACTGGGTGCCCAGAATAAGATCCTGTTATTTACTCAGGTTTTACTTTTTGAGTAAGTATGTTCCATTATTTGAGGACCTACAAAATATTTGTGGGTTTGTAAACTTATAAAAACTCAGTAACATAGTGTCCTTTCAATATTGATTATTGCAATTGCAGTATCACGTCACAAAACTGTCCTGGGAACTTTTTCAGAACACCAGATATTCCCACAAGCCTTGGATGTCTGCTCAGACCATCACTGGGAAACCAAGGACTGGAATTTCCAGTCAAGATTTTACCTGGCTTTACCCCAATATATTCCAGAGATTACTGTCCTCCAAAGAAACTCCATAGTCTGGGAAAAGTTAAAGTGAATATTTCTAACCTCCACTACCAACCTGTTTCAATGCCCTGATCACAGGTGATACTTCCAGGATCGCCCCCTTCTGCTCCCTTTTGTCTCCTAGGTCTGTATCTCTCTTCCTGGAATAAAGCAAGGCCCAGATTCGTCTCGTGCCCTCAGGGCAGGCTGCATCTGCTGGCCTTGATCACACTGGCCTTGGATCTTCTCTGAGCTCTGTGTTTTGTCCCCGTGTCCACACAACAGAATTATTCTTGTGTGAGTGTGTCTGTGCTCTCAGGAACTGAAACACTGTGAGAGTTTGTTGCTGTACCATGGACAGTGGCATTGGAGCACAGAGGATATCGAAGGTGGGATGGGAGGCAAGCTTAATGCAGTCCTGTCCACACAAATCATGTCTAAGTGTGGCCTCAGAACCGAGCCAGGGAGCAAGTTAGGTATTGTGCAAGAAGAGAATATCATAAAACATAATATGATATGCTAATAATACAATACCCACACAGGGAGCATCCAAGCTTGCTTTCAGGCCCAGCACAGTCTGTGGCACCAGCCATACAGAAGGTGAACCTGGAACTGGCCCTGCAGATGACCTGCCTGAGTAACTCTGGCAGCTGAGTAAAGTATTGCTAGGGAATGAGGGCAAGGAAGTCTGTATGGGCGGGTGCCACAACGCAGACGTGAGGAGGTGCAATTTCTGGGATAGATTTATCATGCTGCAGCTCCCACTTGCATTCATATGCATGCATCCTGTTAGAAATGTGATACCAGATGCTGTTTCCTGGCAACAGGCCCAACACCCCCTTTCTCTTAGGTGTGAATTTTGACAACTCCAATTCACTGGAGCCCTAGTTATGTTATCTTTTCTAAATGCTTAGAGACTAAAAAGACCTCTTGCTCTTTGTGCCATGGACTTATGTGCCACTCGGGCCAATTTCTAATGCTGTATTACTCCAAAAATATCTTCTCTTATGTGTAGCACTATTACTACCACTAAATAGGGAAGGATGGAAACATTCTGACTAGAGCACTGGCAACACAAGTCCTTTTTTGCTGTGTTGTCAGTCAGAGCTGTTGTTATGCTTGGCATATGTCACATCAATGTATAAAAAATACCCACGTCAGTCAAATGCATGTTATGTGTAGATTGGATGTCAATCTAATGTTTTGTATTCAAATCAGTGCCACAAAACATGCACAACTTTATAAACATCACTGGGTAGATTTTCATTTGGAAGTATACAGCTGCTTGCAGCCATCATCTGCACAACACCTGAAGAGCTTAGAAATACTTGGGAAATTAAATTTCAGAAGAGGGACACTAAAATACCAAATTCACTTCTCTGTTGTTATTCACAGACCAAGAGGAGGTCACCTATGCCACTTGCTTCTCCCTATTGTTTATCTGCTGCTAGGAAAAACACAGAAAAGATGAGTTTTCAGTGAAGAGAACTGCAGAGCAGGGGGTGTTGGGACTGCCACAGGCTGACACTGTGGCCCCTGTGTGAGCTGTGCCATGCCTGCATGAGTTCTACACACAGGAATGGGAAAGGTGGGAGAGGTGGGGACAGGGGCCAGTCCCAGCTGAGAGCTGGGAGCTCAGCAGCCCTTCCAACCCTACCCAGACTTGCTGCTGTGGGAGAAGCTGGTCGGCTTTCAGGGCAGGTGGTCACTGGGTATGGACTTGGGGTCACTGTAAAGCTGGTCCCAGCATCACTGTGGATGTTTCCTGAGGAACTTTTTTCAGCCAAGTTGCAACAGCTGCACACACTTTTGCTCACACAGATGCTGTGGCCTGGCTAATCCAACAGCAGTTTTGAGAATAAAAGCTGTTTATAAGCATTAATTAATCTTTGCAATGAGGGCATTGTTATTAACCCTATTGTATGTGTGGGTCACATCTGTGGTTGGTGCAGGCTCGTTCAGTGGTCTGACTCCCCTAGGATGGTTCCAGCTTGTGGCCATATGGATTTTGCCTAGACATACTTTAGCAAAAAACACACCGAGGATTGTTAGACAGATATTGGGAATTCTGGTTCTGACCATGCTTCTAAATCTCCAAAATACTTTCACTGATGAATCATGTAGTCAAATAAAGCAGTCTTGCCTTGAATATAAAGCCATCTTTTTGGTCATTCTGAAAACACAAGAAATATATCATTTCACCTGCATTTGACTGACTGGGCTCAAGTGATTATCGAATAAGAAGTGGTCTGTTGTGGCCTACTGCTTGCCCATAAATACTTATTTTCCCAGTGTGACATTCTGTAGTTAATCAAATGAAATCCATTCATGTCTCCCATTAAATTAGCGGACTTAAGTCAAAGAAACTGCTTTGTAAATTATAAAACAGCCAACCTAAAGTAGATGCATAAATGGGGAAAATGTTGCATTTTGCTGGCTTGCAAGAGGTTGAAGATTTGCCTCTCAGTTTCACAAAGCAGTAGGCAAAGCCATTGACTCCAGTTCCAAACAGGATTCTCAGGGTTTGGTCAATGTTTTCTTTTTTTTTGATTCTGAGGCACCAGATGTTCATGAGGGAAGGAGCAGGAAATCCCCTCTATAACCCCATTCCCTAATTCAAGTTGTTACTCTTAGAGGGAAATCCATACATCATCTTTGTGTATTAGGTAGAAATCCCATGGCAGAGATAAAGATGCAGAAAAGGCAAAAGGTCAGGACGAAGTGGGAAGGAGGATGCTCAGAGAGGCCTGAAGCTATCTCCTTTCCAAACAAACATAAAACTTCTCAAAAATGACCCTGCAAGGAAGGGACTGGTTGGAGGCACATGGACAAGTTCACAAGAAGTGGCTCTGCAGGCAATGTTCCTTAATCCTTTAGAAAGGCAGCTGGATTGTGCTCCAGAAGTTCACCAGACAGTACAGACTCCCAATCCCCAAGAAAAAGGGAATTAATGGCATCAAACCTCATGCCAGGGGTTGTGAATGACAGCACTCAGGCTTTTAAAAGACAGAACATAACAGTATTAGACTCATAAAAGAATACACACATTTGGCATTAAAAGGATGGCATAAATATTTTGCAATGGCTCCTAAGGCTTGGACAGAGAACACTGTAAAACAGTCTCTTAATCTTTGCAAGAAAATATATGCTCATTGAAAAACTGCTGGATTGGGAAAAAAGTGATTTCCTTGCGGTGTTAGTGCCCCAAAGCCTTGGTAGCAATTTTTCATCATTTTGTTAATTTTCACTAATATGACAAGTATGCTACTAATATGATTGTTCTGTTTAAAAACTAATACCACTATTAATATGTTACAGTGATGAATTACTAACAATAATCTATCACGAAGGAAAAATAGTGACATAATTAATGCAGCGTTACTATTGTGCAATAGCAATTTGTTAACTCTGTGCAAAGCACTCAAAGAAAACTTTATTTTTCATGTTTTCTTCCGTAATTGCTTTTACCTGTATTTACAGTGGAAAGATCTGCTTGCAAAAGAGAAACTCAGCACCTGAATCTTTGCTTTTTGATCCTGTAGATGCAGGCTCTTAGACTGACATATTTAATCTCAACCTTACTTAAGAATTTGGATATTGTCTTTTTAGGCAAGTTTTTACTGCTGTTTTTCAGATCTTTTCTCTACTCCCTTGTACATTTCTGCAGCTTTTTACAGAGCTCTCACATTGCAACCATTTTATGACCAGGGGATACATTGTCATATTGCATTGATTAAAACACTAGGAGTCTACAGATGATTGCTTTTTTACACACACATTTCAAATGCAATCTCAGGGAAGGTAAACTAATACAGAAAACAGCTTTGCAAAGAATCGAGTTACTTTACCATAAAGACTTACCCCCAGATGAGAAGAATGGAGGAAAATGTTCATATTCCCTTTATTTGAGCTTTTTTCCATAGTTTCAAAAATCTGTGACATTCTTTCAAACTTTGTCTGCAAAAGAGCCTTTTACAGTGCCCATTTCCAGCATGAGATACCCCATCATAGACATTGTAAGGATGCTTGAGTATGGAGCACATTATTGCAGCTATCTGCACACTTTCTCCTATTATCTTTCTACTTCTATCCCCACTCAGGCTAGTGATTAGTGCCCCTCTGCCAGCCTTTTCCAAAGCATGGAAAAAGCAGCCTGATTCCTGCCCAGGTGATCAGGGCAGTCAGGATGGACTCAGCCATGGATCTGCTGAATTTGGGCCTGCTCATTGTTGAGACAGGGACTGCCCCCTATCCCATTTGTCACCAGCTCCACAGGGTCCTCTCTGCTCCTGCTCATCACATCAGGGTGTGATACAATAGCTAATTATAAAATCAATCATTAGCAGCTCTGTAAAGTCAGAGGAAATACCATCATGCAGGTCTGGTGTGATTTTCTATAACTTCCCACAGCTGGAAGTAAGAGGTTGGAAAATTCTGTCCAGTCTGACTGGTGAAACTGCAGTTAGTGAAAGACTGCAGGATCTATCACAGGATCCCTCTATCACCTACCCATGTGCTGTGATAGAAGCCACTATCTTAATTACATTTATTTAAGACTACCAGTAGCTCTGCCATTTTCTGGTCACTGTAATTAAAAGTTTAGTAATAATAATACTAAACCCTGGAGCAAAAAAAAGTTTGAGTTGGTAGAAATATTTCTCAAGCAACTACTCAACTGGATTTATACAATGGAATTCATCTTGGATTAAATACTGCATTTGTTTCTTAAATGGACAAATAGAGAAAGGAAACTTAAGCTATTCAATGTAATCTTGATTAATAAAAATCTGCATATCATTACCTCTTCTTTGTATCTGCAGAGCCAACACAGCACTGCTTGAATATTCCCAAAAATTGATAACACAAACACAACTGTGCAAAACTGTTTTTCAAAGCATAACAAAGACTTTTGCCCTCTTTTAGGCCACTGGCTAAAACTGCTTTTGCTGTTCAGTGAGCCATATCTAAGAGTGCAATAAAAATACCCTTGTGAACCCACAATGCTTAATTTTCACAAAGTTTTATGCTGAAATAACCTGCTTTTAAAGGATTGTAAAGCAACATGTTTCTAAAGGCACATCTCAAATGCTCTGGCATGTCCTTTTGAAAAGCTAGTGGAATGAGGACAAGATCTGAAAGCAGTACAGAATGATGGCACCATTTGGAACCACAACAAAATTATTTCTATCTTCACTCTCATTTAAAAAAAAGAAAAAAAAATCCCAAGAGCTGAGTATGGATTAAATATAGTAATTCAAATCTGGCTGAGAAGCTACGAACTTTTATGCCAAGTTCTAGCCTGGAATGAATTTAAATGGTCACAAGTAAAAAAAAAATCCACAAAGGGGAGACTGCAATGAAATCCTGGCAGGGAAATTAAAATAGCATTGTAAGCAAATAACATCATCTTAAAAAGAGAAGCAGAGAAAGCAGAAACTGGTAAATATTCTTGCATTTCTGTATAAAAGAACTAGAAAAAAGTAGGACAGCAGAGCAGGAGTCACTGTGGAAAACTAAGCGATGGTGTTTGTTTTGGTATCTGAAATACAGGAGTGAGGTCAAACTGTGAGGGGTGACCTGAGGGATGCCAAACTATTGAGAGCAACTCCAAGGCCTGCATGGCAACTGCTCAACTCTGGCCATGACCCAAGCAACTCCCCAGCATTTTACTGTAAAACAGTTTACAAATAACTGTGCAATTCTAAAATGTAACTTGTAATGCAACCCTGTATTCCTATAGACTAGCAGTGTAATACATATGTATACTCTTTTTTTCTGTGCCCACTGTACATACAGAGCTCCTTATCCCAACAATTAACAATGGATTTATGAGGGATTAGTGAGACTTGGAGAAGGTTTAGGGGTCCAGACTGGTGATCTCTTTGCAGAGAGAGGACCTCTGCCTGTGGCAGACCCAGTATTTCAGGTACAATAAGGCACAATGGTCAGTGTATTTCCAAAGCTGAGGCAGTTTTGGCTGTTTGGAGGCTGTGGGACTGTTGGCCATTATTGTACCAACAGGACCAGGGGAAAAGGGATTGGGAACTTGTCTGATGATTGATAGCTGTCATGGAGCATTTTCTCTTTACTGTGTAGAAGGGTGAGTAAATTATCTTGTTTTTCTATAGAATAAGTCTTTAGATTGTCCTTGCTGTATTGCCCTTTTTACACATGAGCAGCAAAGGTAATGCTGTACATTCTGTGGCATTTGAGGACCTCCTAGAAATGATTAAGTAGGGAGACATCAGGAGGTGGTGCTCTTCTTTAATACATAAAGGAACAAAATACAAACCATGGAGAATTTCTGGAGTCTTTGGCAAAATTCCTGGGAGCTGTGGTGCCTAAAATTCCTCAAATACCCCATGAGAATTGTGGGGCATCAGGTCCTTCCTGGGTAGCTGACAGGCTTGTGGCACAGCAAGTCAGTGTCCTGCATCCCTAGGCACTTGCACCAGAGCCTTGGGAAGTTGGGATCTGATAGGATCAGGAATATGGAAAAGGATTTATGAACACTGATGAAGTGCACTGAGGTTGTTCTTTTTCAAGCACTACTGACAGGAAATACACTGGTATTTCCAAATAGAGACACTTGCTGCCAAAGTAGGGCTGCAGGTGGAACATGTCATGCTAAACTTCCTGTACAGTTCCTATAATAAATCCCTATTTCCCGACGGGGAATTCCCGCATCATACTTAGAATAAGGATACATAATAATAACATGCATGCTGTCCTGTCGAGCTTGAATTTGGAGGAAATGCAGTGAAGAAACTTAAGGCTGGAAGTTTGCACCCGTCTGCCCCCTGCACACCGCATCCTTCCCGGAGAGCGGGCGATGCCTTTGGAATCGCTGCCTTTTTCCTGGGAGCGCCGGGCGCTGCGGGAGGTGATGCGGCCGCTGCCCCCGGCCCCCGCAGCCAAGGGAGGAGGAAGAACCTCAAATCCCAAACCTGCGGGAACAATTTCCTCTCCTTCATGCCTGCCGCCGCCCCCCAATAGGGATACATTTAAATAGAAATAAATAAATAAATAAACAAACATAAATATTTGTAAAACCAGCAGTTGATAAATGCAGCTAGTAAATAACCATCCTTAACAAAAAAAGAAAAAAAAAAAAAAAGAAAGAAAAAAAAAAAAACCCCCCAGCAAAAGCCATAATGATGATGATGATGATGACGGGAGGGGGGGAAATAAATAAATAAAAGCGAGCGAGAGTCGGCGAGGGAGAGGGAGGCAGGTTCAATTATCTAAACAAAGAAATCATGGCGGAGTGTTTACATTTGGCAGCCCAAAGCCTCTTGGATTACGGAACCCCCCCCAAACCCAAG